>JACBYM010000686.1:0-26470 GCA_013435755.1 Amphilophus citrinellus
GGAAATTAATCATTCGCTCAGCTGTATTCCTTGATGTTGTTATGCTTATTTTAACAGCTTATTTTGAATTAAAGACTTAAAATCAAACCACAAAAAGGAGCAAAAGTTGGTTCTCCGTTTAACCAGCTGCTTTTACACAGCTGTGCTTCACTGTCACGGTTGCTAGGCGACATGAGCTGCTGAGGTGAGGGCAGGTGACGCAGATATGAAGGTTAGACCGTCCAATTTCACAGATGCTCACTTCCGGCCTTTGCGGTCTTCGTGGGCTGCGAAGGACCCGGTGGGTTGGGTCCTTCAAAGGATGCCACCCCTGAATTTGGACACAGCTACGGAGATGACGGAAGAGACGCTGGTGGATGGGAAATTTAAATACAAGAAACTTAAAGATGGAAGTACAAAAAAAATGCTGAGTTTTCTTATCACAGGAGCACTTCCACCCTTTGTTGGTCTGTATAGTAGACTGGTGGGAAAATAAACAAGATTTTGAAGTGTAAGCTTATGTATATTGATTCATTCATCAACCAAACTGAAATTAATATTTATCATGTTAAATATTGAAATGTTATTAAAATGCGATTAATTTCGATTAATTAAATATATATATACATATATATATATATATATATATATATATATATATATATATATATATATATATATATTACGGGTGGGACTCGATTAAAAAAAGCGAGCCTCGGTAGCCCGGTCAGCTGACAGCTAGCGAGGCGAGCTGCTGGTTCAGCAGCGGCAACGGACAGCTCCGAAAACAGCGAATAAGACATGAATTTGGACACAGCTCATCACGCTCATCACATTGTGCGTCGATATAATCCGTATGTCCACGGTGCAAAGTGCGATTAAAATGCGTTAAATTTTTTAATTCGTTATTTTCCCCGTAATTAATTAATCGTAATTAACGCGTTAAAATCCCACCGCTAATATGTATATATATATATATACATACAGTGTTCTAGCTAGCGGTTGATCGCCAGGCGCTGCGCCGGGCTGAGGATTTCACCGCTTCACTTTCGGAGCGCTGCTGTCACTGCATGTAGCAAACAGGAGCCCGCCCCGCGAACTCCGACCCAGCTAGATTGCCGCTTGTGCCTATATTATGTCACTGCAATCTACCACAGAGCACAGAAAGTTCACAATGTGCACATTTGATCTCCCTATGGTTGTGCAACCGCTTGATTTCGCGGGCTACAGAAATCGAAATGCCAACCTGCATGAACGCGAGGAGAAGTAAGAGGAAAAACGAAGATCAAATGAAAATTTCATGCATGATTTAACATGAGTGGATCATCGCTGACAAGTTTTTTCAACGCCTCCAGTGTTCTGTGCGTGTGGCTGTGCACTCACGTTTTGCTAGCTGTGCAGAGAATGTCAGCTGTTATTTTTTCTTTACGTCAGCTGTAGCCACCAGAACGATCACTATTACCACAGCTTGCTAGCGGGGGCTGTCAGAGCACTAGCCATTGTTTGGTGCCGGACCCCCCCCCCCCACACACACACACACACACATACACACACACACAACTCTAATTTCTGTGACCATGATCGATTACTCCGCCTTGTGACATCATTTCAGCACTTTTCTACTCGTACCCACAAACTTGGATTCATGTCCACACAGAAGGGAGGAGTTAGTCACAGAATTTAGAGTTGCATTCACAAGACTTTGCACTCACAGCTTTTAGATTGTATTCACATAAAATCAATCCTAATTCGTACAGTTTCACAATTACGAAACAAATGTTAGAATTATGCACACATCGTTTTTGACAGTTATCTTACTCCATACGAAAGGAGCTCTTGTTCCTGTAACCAACTTAAAACCTTTACTGGGAAACAGCTGGAGGTCCTTCATCAAACCACCTGATCAGCAACATGAAGACAGAGAACTTTGTAGCTGCTCCATCCATCCTGTTTGTTTCACACAGAGAAACATCTGCAGAACGGAAGTTAAAATGTGCAGATGAATTGTAATACGAAAATTTTTTCTTATCTGATTACTTAGATTTTTGAGGGAGTAATCGATAGAATACTCGATTACTAAAATAATCATAGTCGCAGCCACTGTATTCAGAAAGCCATAGTCAAACATTAGTTTTCAGACCAGTGAAGCTATGAAAGTCCTTCAAGAAAAAACTACAGTTCCCAGCAAGATGATGTCACTTCCTGATGTTGCAGTAAATCGTGACAATATATGCTTACAACATGGTGGCTGATATTCCAACATAGGAAATGCTTTTAGCAGCTGATCGATAAAAAATCTGGATTATGTTTTTGCTGTGTATGTTTTTTACGTGATTCACATCAGATTCAGAAAACTTATTCATCCCCCGAAGGGCAATTGAGGGCACACAGAGCAGCAAATTATAATAATATAAAATCTAATTAGAGTAAGATATAACTAACCACTACTACAATAAATATGTCACTCTGTAATCACAACCAAGTAAATATCAGTGCAAGTTAATGGTCCAATAAGATATAAGATATCGATGATGGAGTGTTAGAGATATACACAGTGCAAAGTCATAATGAACTGAGCATTGGAAATATACTAGGTGGGTGCAAACTGCAATAAGTGTTGATGCAATATGAATGTGTGTGTGGTGTGTGTGTGTGTGTGTGTGTGTGTGTGTGTGTGGTGTGTGTGTGTGTGTGGTGAGAGTGTGTGTGTGTGTGTGTGTGTGTGTGTGTGTGTGTGGTATGAAAGAGTAGAGTCCACAGCAGTCCGTCTTATGTTGGGGATAATATTCGAATGGGGATCTATGAGTTGAGCTGGACGGCTCTGGGTACAAAGGTCGCCCTTCTCCTCTGTGTCTTGCATGCCGGATAACAAAGCCAACGATCTGAGGGGAGCCACTGAAATGCTGAATGAAGAACATGAGAAGGATCCTGATAATCCGGTGTGCTAACCTTCGTGTTAGATGTTCAAACACTGAAGACAGATTCCTGAGTGGCAGTCCAAAGATTTTTCCACAGATTGTGATGTTCCTCTACAGGAACATCACAATCTGTTTCCATCCCGATGGCAACCGCGTACACTCCCCAGAAGAGGAAGGAGGGAGGCTACAGACGTAACGCCCACAATCCAGGGGCTAGAGTCCAGAGAGCCAGAGGCGACGGGCAGCCCACCCCCCCCCGGCAGGCCGGCACCCCCAGCACGAGCCAGGTATGCGGCCCCCGAGGCCCCAAGCGCCCGAGAGCAGCCCGACACCCGGCAGAGCCCCCCCCACGCGCCAAAGAGGCCCAAGCCACCCCCAGGTCACGGCCGCCAAGGGAGCAGGCCAAAAACCATGCCGAGACATCCGGCCACACATCCCGGGACCCACGGGCACCCACACCCCAGGGGCGGCAGTGACGACCAGTGGGGAGCAGCGTGGAGCGGTAGGGAGGGGTAACTCCCACCCTCGTGTCCCACAGGTGCCAAGGCTTGGCAAGCCACCAACCCAGGCCCAGCTGTCCACACCAACCCAAAGCACGCACGTACACACACACACACACGTACGTACCAGTCGTTCCCTCATGTACACACACCACATACACACGCACGCACATTCGCATGCACCAGTCACACACTCATGCATACACACTCACACGCACATACACACACACACACGTACCAGTCGTTCCCTCATGTACACACACGCACATACACACGCACGCACATTCGCATGCACCAGTCACACACTCATGCATACGCACATTTAACATACATGGACACCTAATGTGGGAGAGCGGTACCAGCACCAAGCCATCGGCAACCCAGGGAAGCAGCCAACCCAGCCCCGAACAATGAGCCAGTCCCCATCCCAGGCGGGGTGCATGGAACTGGGGTGTGAGAAGGCCCGCCCGCCCCCTCCTCCCACTCAGCGTGTTGGGGGGTGATGTGAGTGTATGTACTGAGAAGAATGTGTATGGCTGTGTGAAAACTACAGTGCTTTTAAAATTGGAGGGACAGATGTATATGAGCACTGAGTAACAGCGCCCATCCACACTGCCCCCCCAAGGCCCTCAATGTCTAAAATGTAAATAAAATTCAGGTGCAGGCAGCAGTGAACAGACAAGTGGGGCCACTTCAGCAGTGCCACCCACTAACCACTGTGTGACACACTTGCCCCCCAAGGCCTATATGTACTATGATGTGTTGTTAGCTGTATAATGCAATTAAAAAAAGGAGGAGTGGGGACATCACACAGCACAGCGAGCAGAGCCGAGGTGATGGCCCTACTCACTGCAGCACGAGCCCCCCTCCCCCGAGAACCTATGTGTGCATAATGTGATGTTAAAACTGAGTGGGAGGAGGGGAGGTGCCAGGATAAATATGACCGGAGGCAGAGGACTACCCCCCGGAGGAAGAGATCCAGCTAGCTACTGGCTCACTAGGCACCCCAGTTTCCCTACACCCCCCCCGCAGCCCAGGGAAGGCAGGTCCAGGTCCTGAAGTGACCGCACCCCCAGGACGCCACCGTACTCCAGGCCGGCACCCACTGCCCCACTGCGAACAGGACACAACACACACCCCACATGCATACAAAGGACAACAAATATCGCACACACACACACGCACGCACGCACACATACAGTGGTGTGAAAAAGTGTTTGCCCCCTGCCTCATTTCCTGTTTTTTTGCATGTTTGTCACACTTAAGTGTTTCGGAACATCAAACCAATTTAAACAATAGTCAAGGACAACACAAAATGATTGACAGGTCTTATCCTTGGGAGATACGCACAAAAGTCACTAATAAAATGATAATATATCAGTTTCTGACCCATAGGGTGAAATAAAAGCGCCGCTGAGATCATATGATTCCATACAGACTGATCTTTATTAGTATCATGTTAAATCCTAGGGTTAGAAATTTAAAAATTCGTTCATCACATATACAAGGTATTGAATAATCAATCCCAATAGAGCATTATGTCCCCCAGACTGATGCCTTACTTATCCTTGGATGCGTAGCTTGGATTTGGGAGACATATAGTTATGGGATAGATCAGGGGGCCATACATACATAGGTATTCAGTATTACAGATCTAGACTGTTTTGTGATATGTGATGGGATAAACGTTTATAAAAGCATGAGTGATACACAGTTTTGTGTACGGGTTAAAAGTTATAGTTTTTGTGTTCCAAAAAGAAAAAAGGACTTTTTTCTGTGCTTACTGCTCTTTTTTTTTCCCCCACCTACAAAATGTGCAAACTAACGAATCTTTTCACCTTTTTTCTTGTCACATTAAACACATCTGTTCATGTGTATCTGATCATTAAAACTGATACACATGTAAAAAAATTTCATGATCTTCACTACAGAATAAATTTGTGGTTACGAAACTAAGTGTACAAGCCAGTTTTGATTACAACAAAATACGTGTGGCTGTATCTTGTTAAATAAATGTTTTAAAATTGTTTCTTCAACTACATGAGTCTGGTATTCCTCTATCAGGTATGATGTAAGTATGACCCCTACAACCCTCGTGCAACTGCATTATTTTTATCTAACTTTAGTTTCAGATTCCCCTTACCACTGATGTAGGCTCTGAAAGTACGTGGCTAATTACTCAAACATAACTCATGATGGTTTGGCGTGAAAGGAATTAAAACAGCGGTAAATTCATAGGCCTTTTATTCATATAAAAAAAAAAACTTTGGGGGATTTAGTGAAGAGAAACATATTTCTTTTGAGTATAGTCTGTACTGATGGAAAGTTGGTATAGATCCATTCATGAGCAAAATAAAATCCTTGCGGTTATACTGTGTGTTAAAAACATAGTTTAAATCACACACAAGAACTGCAGGCATGGGGGTGCTGTGAAGGGATAGTCCTGAACTGATGGGGTGAGAAGTGATGGGGAGGGGGGATGTTACAACAGGGTGGGGGGCTACTGTCTGTATTGGTAGGATTTGTGAATGTGGGGGGTAGGTGTTGAACTGTGTGGATGATGTTTTTTCTGAGTTATCTCCCTCAGTCTGTGGGATTTTGCATTTGCTTAGAGACCATTTTGCTTAATCTGTAAACTTTTATTGGGACAAAAGCTTGTAAAGTATGTATAAAGGACACTGAACCAATAATGCATTCAGTGCGGTGAATGTTTTGATTTTTGGATACATAAACATCACAACCTTGTGTGATGGTATTAATTTCACCTCATAGTTTAAGTAATATAATTCAGTACAGTGATTTTTACTCACAAAACAAAGTCTAATAGATAATCCTAACTGATATTCACCCATTTCATAGTAGATGTGCGCGGTAAATGAATAGGTGTGTAATTATCTTTAAGAAACATTGCTGTGCCTCACCAGTACTGCACTACAAACTTTTATTTTAAAATCATATTGTCGCAGACTTTGCGCATCAACAACCAGTGATATGATACTATGAAAAATTACTTAAGTCCACTATAGTGATATCAAACTAAGATGATATTTTAGCAAGGAAAGGATTCATTGAGATTAAAAATCTCTTATTTTCATGGGTGTTCAGACTAAGATAATCAGCAGTAGAATACAAACATGTAAAACAGAAATACATCATCACATAGTTACATGTTCATAGACATAAAATAATTAAAATTTATAACATAAATTAAGTAAATCAAGTACAAACGATGGAATCAGTCAAAAAAAGTATGCAGTTTCGATTTAAATGCACACAGTGAAGTTAATTCCACAGATGATACTTTTGATTTAAAACATGATCAACAGATGACTGTTTGACACCAATAACGCTGTCCTCCATTTCAAAAAGTGCACGTTCAATATCTTTTGACCGCTTTTAACTCGTGAAGATAAGCCTCCGTTGCACCCATAAGCCTGTGTTTGTCAGGGGTGAAGCCTTCCAAACGTAGAATTTGGACCAATACAGGGATTAAAATGTCCATTCCAAAATCTTTTTGATAGGTGATCGTGATACTTGAAAAAGTAGTGTCTATCTACAGGAGCCCACAGGTGTGTCTTCTTTGTGAGGGGTGTGAGGCTTCACATCCTGCGCAAATCTCTCTTTTGTGTTTTTGAATAATCATGTTAGAACAGATTTGATGGTAAGTTTCACAAAGTCCAGCACGACCGGCGTGCATCTGAGACGTCTCCACCAGATCATATTCCTGGGCTATTGAAAAATCCTCAACTCTGTGCAAACACTGCAGAGACAAGCTTTTATCACCAACTCCTGCCCTTGTCCTACTGGTCATATGTAGGTACTGCAGGATATGCGTGTTCTGAGTCAGTCACGGTGGCCGTAGGCCATTAGCGGCTACAGCCCCCTCAGTCACGGTGTTCCATTACTAGCTAATCTCCATGCCTGACAACGTGTGTAATTCACATCTCAAACTAATGATATCAATGAGAGAATCCGCAAAACATGTCCGATAACATTGTAACTAAACACATAAACACCAATAGTGAGAACTCCCATGATCCTTTGCTCTGACGGGGCCCGCCCTTGACTGTCTCTAACCCTTTGTGTGTGTGTGTGTGTGTGTGTGTGTGTGTGTGTGTGTGTGGTGTGTGTGTGGTGTGTGTGTGTGTGTGTGTGTGTGTGTACTAAGCAGTCTAAGATACAGAAAATCAAAGTTTACACATGAAAAAAATGTGCTAGTCTGTATGACCTGATTTATCAGCACACTATACCATTTGCACTATGCAGACATACGGTCTGTTAGCATTGTTATTTTATAAAAGGTTATTTAGGAGTGTGAGGTTTTTTTTGTAAGGTGATTTAAACATGTTAGCCGAATTGATGTGATTTAACAACACCTGTAATAAACTTTTATTCTGCTGTAGTCTATTGATTTGATTCTGATGAAGACAAACTGTGCAGAGATGTTTCATTAACAAGCTAAGATCCTCTGTTAATGATGAAAAAAAAAGAATAGAAACACGGATAATGGGTAAATCGGTGCATCGTTTTGACTTACACAAAAATAGGATTATACATGTCACTGAGACATTATTTCCTCCTGTGTGATATTCTGTTGTGAGTTTGAAACGTGCTTTGGGTAAGCTGTGTGCTAGGGTCAGAATAAAGGATGAAATTCTGCAGATATATTGATTTCACCAAACTGTCAGGTTTTATCAAGCTCAGTGAAAACATCTTCGGTGCTAAAAACAGAAACTAGGACCACGTTTTAATTTCTGCTTAAAATGGACAGACTCATAAATAGATGAATATGGGAGTAAAACAGCTGTTTGAGTAGGTGCACATTCTGCGCCATGTTTGAGGTATTGGTGAAACATATGATAAATCAACCAAGATGGATGCTGTTTATGATACATTACATGTCTGCTTAAGGACCCTAACAGCTATCATGAAACATACTGCCCCGGTTCGGTCTGTGGACACCTAGGTAGAGGTCCCTAGTGCAGGACTCGTAAGGCGAGGAGCTTAATATTCCAAAGTTTAATAACAAAATATAGCGAGAACGAGGAGCATAAACATGAACTTAGAGCATAGACAGAAGCACACAGCGGGAAAAACCTATGAAAAAACTGACGCGACAAGGAACTAAACAACAGAGAGACCTTAAATACACTGAGACATAATAAGGGGAAAGGGAAACCGGTGACAACACAGGTGAACGAAATTCACTAACGAGACAGGGGGAAGTAAACTAAACACAACGCACAATGAACACAAGATCAAAATAAAACAGGATGTGCCCTAAACATGGCACGTATGTAAACTTAACAGAGGGAACCTAAACACAGAAGGGCCAAGATATGGGAATAAAACAGACAAAACAAATGGAGAAATCTGAATACATAAATAGGGCACCAATCATCAAGCTGAGAAACTGAACTATAAGAAACATACCGTGAAGAATATAACAAAACTACACATGACAAAGGACTAAGACATGAGAACATTCAGATACACTATAACAGAAAATCATAGTAACCTGAAAGTCCAAACTCAGAACTGAAAACCTAACTCAAAGAAACAAAACGCATTGGACAGGATCATGACACAACCATAGTAAAGGTTCATTGTAAAATGCAGAATCTGATATTTTTTAATACAATCGGGAGATGTTTGGGTTTTTTTTTTTTTTTTTCTTCATAATAAAACTGATTGTGCAATCCACTAGCGCAGCACACAAAAAGGTTGCGGCATGTTCAGGTACAAGCCACGCCACAGATTGCGAGGTAAATTTATAGTTTTTGACATGCGCACACTGGTCACAGCCAGGCACTGCAGCTTTTTGATAAAACCCACGGGCGTGTGGCTCTGAATCACCCTCGGTGACCGTAGGCCTTTAGCGGTTCCATTACTAACTAACCTCCGTACCTGACAACGTGCGTAAATCGCATCTCAATTAATATCATATAGAGATCAGCAAAACATGACCGATAACATTGTAACTAAACACATAAACGCCGAAATGAGAACTCCCATGATCCTTTGCGCCTTCATCTGAACGAACAACAAAAGAACTCCATGTCAGCTGATCACACTCTCATCGCTCCATGCTTTAACACGTTAGTAATAGATATTTTATTAAATTACGCTTAATAGATACAGTCAGGATACATTCAGCTGTCCACCTCGAAAACTGATACGTATAAACTGTTTGTAGCTTGTAACAATGACTCCAAACAAACAAAAACATCATGTCAGCTGATCGCCCAGCCGACAGTCTACGCTTTAACATGAAAAAAAAAAGGCTTTCTCATCTCACAAAGCTTATGATGAGCATGAAAATCTGTTTTCTGTCTTAACCCTGTGGGAAGAATGTTGATATAGGCCTGATCACGAAGATTCCGTAGTTAGAGCATATTTTTCAACACGATCGGGATTTCTTTGGTTTTTTACAGCAAATTTGTTTGCTCTACTCACTAAACGAGATCACACAAGCCTGTGGGACTGCTTGCTAGAAGAAGCAAAACTCAGAGATTTTTGAGCTAACTTTGCATAACCTACTCACATGCTTGTGATCCCATACAGGAGCTGCAGTTTTATTAACACAGACGCCCTGTACCCACACAGGTCAGGGCCGTACTCCAAGTTGTCGCCGGGTTATGGCTTTGTAAAAGTTACACATTGCTAAGCGGATGTTGGGATATGTAGTGGATGTCTGTATATTGTTTTATTTTATTTAATATATCATTGCATCGGTTTTTAGTAAGACCACTGTTTTAATTATTTGTGTGTGTGTGTGTGTGTGTGTGTGTGTGTGAAAGGTACGGCTTCAGACTGAATCTGCTAGCTTTTGATGTGAGCCCTGGGTCATCCTCCGTTCTGTATGTAAACGATGTAGTGTAACAACCCCACTGGTTGAACACGGACATTGGCTTAACACCCATTGTATTTTTATTTAACCACTGTGTTATCTGTTTTATACTCGACAGGTGGGCTCGGGTATAGGTTTATCCACCATTGTATTTTTAATTATCCACTGTGTTGTGTGCTTCATGCTCGACAGGTGAGCTCGGATATTAGATTATTTAGCATTGTATTTTTATTTAGCGACTGTGCGGCGAGATTTGAACCTCTTTGATGAACATATGGGAAATAAGGAGCGCCATGCAGGAGAGATAGTGAGACTGAATGTTGGATCGCACAGCGCATGCGTCACGGTAAAGAAAGAAAACTCAAAGACTTTTGCGTTAACTTTGCATTACTTACTCACATGACTGTGACCCCATACAGGAAATGCGTTTCTATTCACATAGAGACCCTTTGCTCACAGAGCGCAGATCTCCGTACTGCAAAATCGCCACGGCGAGGCTAGGCCTTTAGCGGCTCCATCCACCACGGTCACGGTGTTTCATTAAATAAATACCCTCCATACCACACACCCTGCGCAATTCACATCTCACACTAATAAGATCGATGAGAGAGCAGCAAAACATAGCTGATAATTCTGTAACTAAACACATAAACACCAAAATGAGAACTCCCATGATCCTTTGCGCATTCATCGGAACAACAACAAGAATCATCGTGTCAGCTGATCACATGACCTACGATCCATGTTTTAATAATGAAAAAATACATTGTACCACTCCTCATTGTACGCTGTACATTAAAAACATACTTTCATTAAAAATCACGTTAGTAATCCACCGCTAAACTGCCGCGTATAAGGCTTTGAGGGCGGGGGATTGCGCAAACGCACACCTCACACGCACGCGCAAGGCTTTTTTAATCACGCACGCGCACACGCACACGCACGCGCAAGGGCAACCTCCCTATTACTACTTGTATCAAAGTTACATTTGTATAAAATGCAATTGAGATTAATTTACTTTGTCTTGTCCGCTAAAACATTTTTAAACCAGAACCACTTTTTGTTCTAATTAGTTGAACAAAAGTTAATTAGTTGTAAGATTTGTTTTATTGCAAATGATTTGAAGAACAAGGAGTAAAAGATGGTGAGAATCTGCAGATGTATATTTAGCATGTAGGAAACAGGAGGGTAAAAAGTCTTGGAATTGATTTTAAACAAATCAATTATCAACTTTTCCACAGGAACTCAAGCAAATCATCCAAATACAAGAACATCATCTCCAAAAGTAAACTGATCCATTCAGGACTTCCTGCTGTTTACCAGCTGAAACCAAAGGAAGAGAAGATTGAACTGTGACCAGAGTCACTGTTGGTGAAAAAAATGCAAACAAGACCAATAAAACCATCATAATTGTGGGTGAATCAGGAGCAGGAAAATCTAAACTGTCAACGCTCTGTTCAACTACAGCATGGGAGTGAAGTTTGAGGATGAAATCTGGTTTCAGATCGAAGAGGAGGAGAGGAAAAACCCGACAGAAAGTCAGACATCAGATGTGATCATGTACGAGATCTTTGGTTATGAAGATCAAACTCTGCCCTACTCTCTGACCATCATTGATACTCCTGGATATGGAAACACCAGAGGGATTGAACATGATATGTTCATCAATCAAAGATTATTGGACTTGTTTCTATCAGAGGATGGAGTTCAGGAAGTTCATGCAGTGGGTCTGGTTATGAAGGCGAGTGATAATCGACTGAGTGATCGACTGATGTACAACCTGAATTCAATGATGTCTCTGTTTGGAAAGACCTGGAGAAAAACATTGTAGCTCTCATCACACACTCAGATGGAAGAAGACCTAAAAATGCTCTTCAAGCGCTTGAAGCTGCAAAAATTAAATGTGCCAGAAATGAGAACAATCAGCCTGTTTACTTCCTGTTTAATAACTGCCAGCATAAGACCGAACAGAGGAAAAAGAACACCTGCAAAATATTAATGAAATATCAGAGACAGGGATGAGAGAATTCACAACCTTCCTGGAAAAAACTGAATCTAAGAAACTGAAGGTAACTGTGGAAGTCCTGAATGAACGAATCAGACTGAAAGCCTGCATCCAAAACCTGCGAGAGAGAATCGAACTGAAACAGACAGAAATCAGACAGACTGAAGAAGCTCTGAAGAAGAATGAAAAGTTCACTGTAGAAGTTGATGAGGTCTACAAAGACAAAGAGCAGATAGATTTTAGGAAGAGTTGTTTTACTTACAAAGCAGCTACCTGCTGTACTGTCTGTGAGGAGAACTGTCACTATCCATGCAACAAGACAAAGAAACCTAAAGGCTGTAAGATGATGAAAAAAGGCTGCTGTACTGTTTGTACTGGGAAGTGTCCTGCATCAAAGCATGTGAAAAAAAACTGGAGATATGTGACCAAGACCAGGAAAGTTCAGAAGACAATTGAAGATGTGAGAGAGAAACTTGAGAAGAATAAATCAAAAATGAAAAGTTGAGTCATTTGGAAAATATTAAAAAGAAATGAACCAGCTGACAGCAGAGAGGAAACAGTTACTGGATGAGTCCTACCAACATGTTGTTAAACTGGAGCAGATCGCCCTGAAAGCTGATTCAGTTTCTACTATCGTCCACTTGGACTTCCTGATTGAGAAGATGAAGGAGGAAGGAGACACAGAGAAGGTCCAGAAACTGGAGGAGATGAGAAGCAGAGTGGATGAAGAAACCAGAGCAGCTCTGAGATACAAACAGTATCTGGGAAAATCGTTCAAGAAACACTGAAGTATGTGAATATCATAATTCTGGCTGCTGCCTAATGCCTCATAAACTTCTTATTACTGAAATGAAAAACATTATTTTAAAAAATGTGGAGGAAGATTATTTACCTAAAGAACACCAAAAACTATTAGTTTAAAATGTTAAAGTAAATATACACAAGTATTCGTAGTAAAATGTAAAATATGTAGATTATAGGTACTACCATAATAAAGTCCTCAGTGTGTTACTCTGTGGATCAGCTGGGACTGAGCAGTGAGGGCGCCCCCTGCTGGTTAGTGATCGGTACAGCAGTCTGTGAGAGCAGGCCCCTCCCTCCCTGATGTCACAAACTAAACCCACAGTGTCTCTGTGTTCTCCACAGATACTGTGTTTCTGTCTCGTTGTTCTAATGTGGTTCTAATGTTGTCAGTGTGAGCTTTATTCTGCTGCTCCTCTCATGGTGACTCAGTGTCAGTAAAGTGGTTGTGGGACAGGAACATGTCACTGACTGATCCAGGAACAGTCCAACATGTTGTTGTCTTTCTAATCAGTGAGTACAGAGGATGTTAGAGACACTGAACTCAGACACAGGGCAGAAAGATTCAGTCCAGCTTTGACTCTTCAGTGTTTGTGAAGAGTCCTGAAATCTGATCTTCTTGGATTCTTCATGTGTGTTCATGCTCTGAATGACTCTGAAATATTCCTGATGACTCAGGCCGAGTGGAAACATTTGGATCCTTTGATGTTGGACTTGATTTGCTCAGATTCTTCCACATGAAATCATCTCCTGCTGGATGCACTTTTCTGTCAGTCCTCAATAAAATCTCTGCTTCATTCAGTCAGTTTGCTCAGAGTGTCTTCACTGGATCATCAGCTGCTTTTCAGTTTCTTCAAGTCAAAAGTTAAATAATTTAATCATTGCATTTCAAATAGTAGTTTAATCAACTTTAACTTGAAAATTAAAATAATTTTAAATTTCTTACAAATTTTGAATTCACATCTGCATTCAGCTTTAGTTTCTTCCAAAGGACAATGTTTAAAAACTTTAACGTGTTAAACTCTATTTCAGTTCTATTCTATTCACAAGGCACCAAATCACAACAACAGTCACCACAAGGAGCTTTATATTGTGGGTAAAGACCCTACAATAATACAGAGAAAACCCCCACAGTCAAAACGACCCCCTATGAGCAGCACTTGGTGACAGGAAGAAACCTCCAGCAGAACCAGGCTCAGGGAGGGGCAGTCATCTGCTGTGAGGGGGAGAGAGATTAATAATAAATAATGATTAAATGTAGAGTGGAGTAAAAATGGAATAAAAGAGGCGAATGAAAAGAAACACATAATGCATCAACCCCCCATCAGTGGAGGGAGACAAGGCAAAAGATAAGCAAGTTTAATTGTTGTATTAAATAAAATGTATTAAATAAAAAGTTGTTGTTTTGGTTGAATTTGTCACGGTCCTGGGCCGGTGGCCCAGTGTTTTATGTTCATGTATGGTTCTGTTTTATTATGGTTTCTCGTTCTGTTGCCTGTGTTCTGTTGTGGTGGTGTCAGTTTTCCTTCAGTGTCTGTATTCCCAGATGTTTAGGCAGTGTGTACCCTGTTAGGTTCCTTCCTGCCTGCTCAGCGGCCGACCGTGACAGAATTGGAGAGAATACACACTCACTGTTAAAAAACTCAGTTTCTGCTTAAATTGAACTAATAATTGTTAGACACAATCACACACCTGAATGTTTGCCTAGTTAGTCTGCAGGTCTTCTTTTGCAGAGACACTACAGTGTCCCTCACATGGAGCTACATTTGTAAGGACAGTGCTTTTGTGGGTTAAGCAGCAGAGTTGAATATGTGGATTTCACCCATGAAGAACTTGCCAAACAGCTGATTCTGCTACTGACTCTGGTTTGGTGTCGTTTATTGGTTTGGATACCTGAAGTCTGAAGCAACAAGACATGTTGAAAATTTAACAACATTTCAGGGGTCTCAGCAGCATGTGGAAGAACCACACAGCCACAGCAGCCTGGAACCTCCTCCTATTGCTGGTCACCAGCTCGCTCACGCTGCTGTGTGATGGTATCCTGTTCTTCGGCCAACATTTGCCACGAGTCAGCCAGTGTGGTTGTGGTTACTCTCACAGCACTCCCAAGCTGATCCCACTACTGGGGTTGAGGTCAGGACTGCAGTCAGGTCATGGACCGGGACACTCTGAAATTCTGGAGGTCACCTCTGATAAACCCCCTCTGTTGGGCCAAGCGTTCATATCTTGGAGGATAGAAGTTCAAAACGAGCCAATATCAGAATAAGCTGTTTGGCATCTGCAGAGAAGATCTGGCAAGTTTTTCATGGGCACAACCCATAAATACATTTTCCTTACAAATCTGGCTCAATTTAAGGGGAAATAAACAGGCTTTTCAACAGTATAAGATTTCTTGCTAAAAAATTGTTGTTACAATAAAAATAATCTACCAAACCACAAATCATTGTTTTTTTAAATAAAAAAAAAAATTAATCCCTCAGGATGTATTACAATAAGGCACACTACATCTCATAGCAAGACTTCTATTCTTCTTCTAACCTCTGAAGCCTGCTTAGTGTGTCCAGCAAGCCCTTGTATCAGGACAAATTAGAAGATGCTCATTTAGCCTGGAAAAAGAGTTTGTTGCTCTATAAAAAAGCCCTCCGTAAAGCTAGGACATCTTACTACTCATCATTAATTGAAGAAAATAAGAACAACCCCAGGTTTCTTTTCAGCACCGTAGCCAGGCTGACAAAGAGTCAGAGCTCTGTAGAGCCGAGTATTCCTTTCACTTTAACTAGTAGTGACTTCATGGATTTCTTTACAAATAAAATTTTAGACATTAGAGAGAAAAAATTATTCATAACCATCTCAAAGATTTATCTTCATGTTTGGCTGCTTTCAGCACTGCTGGTATTTGTTTAGACTCTTTTGCTCCAGTTGATCTTTCAGAGTTAACTTCAATAGTTACTTCCTCCAAACCAGCAACATGTTTATTAGATCCCATTCCTACTAGACTGTTCAAAGAAGTCTTTCCAATTATTGATGCTTCAATCTTAAAAATGATCAATCTGTCTTTATTAGTTGGCTATATACCACAGGCCTTCAAGGTGGCTGTAATTAAACCTCTACTTAAAAAGGCCATCAGTGACCCAGCTGTCTTAGCTAATTATAGGCCAATCTCCAACCTTCCTTTTCTCTCAAAGACTCTTGAAAGAGTAGTTGTAAAACAGCTAACTGATCATCTGCAGAGGAACGGTTTATTTGAAGAGTTTCAGTCAGGTTTCAGAATTCATCACAGTACAGAAACAGCATTAGTGAAGGTTACCAATGATCTTCTTACAGCCTCTGACAGTGGAACTCATCTCTGTTCTTGTCCTGTTGGACCTCAGTGCAGCTTTTGATACTGTTGGACCATAACATTTTATTACAGAGATTAGAGCATACTATAGGTATTAAAGGTACTGCACTGCAGTGGTTTGAGTCATATTTATCTAATAGACTCCAATTTGTTCATGTAAATGGGGAGTCTTCTTCACACACTAAGGTTAATTATGGAGTTCCACAGGGTTCTGTGCTAGGACCAATTCTATTTACATTATACATGCTTCCCTTAGGCAGTATTATTAGAAAGCATTGCATCAATTTTCATTGTTATGCAGATGATACTCAGCTTTACCTATCAATGAAGCCAGATGACACACATCAATTAGTTAAACTGCAGGAATGTCTTAAAGACATTAAGGCCTGGATGACCTCTAATTTCCTGCTTCTAAATTCAGATAAAACTGAAATTCTTGTACTTGGCCCCACAAATCTTAGAAACATGGTGTCTAACCAGATACTTACTCTGGATGGCATTACTTTGGCCTCCAGTAACACTGTGAGAAATCTTGGAGTCATTTTTGACCAGGATTTGTCCTTCAATGCACATATTAAACAAATATGTAGGACCGCTTTTTGCATTTGCGCAATATTCTAAAATTAGAAACATCCTTTCTCAGAGTGATGCTGAAAAGGCTAATTCCATGAATGTTATTACTTCTAGGCTGGACTATTGTAATTCATTATTATCAGGCTGCCCTAAAAGCTCCCTGAAAAGCCTTCAGCTGATCCAAAATGCTGCAGCTAGAGTACTGACAGGGACTAGAAAGATAGAGCAGATTTCTCCCATATTGGCTTCTCTCATTGGCTCCCTGTTAAATCTAGAATAGAATTAAAAATCCTTCTACTCACCTACAAGGGTCTTGAATAATCAGGCCCCATCTTATCTCAAAAGACCTCATAGTACCATATCACCCCACAGAGCACTTTGCTCTCAGACTGCTGGCTTACTTGTGGTTCCTCGATACTGTAAGAGTAGAATGTGGAGGCAGAGCCTTCAGCTTTCAGGCCCCTCTTCTGTGGAACCAGCTCCCAGCTTGGATTCAGGAGACAGACACCCTCTCTATTTTTAAGATTAGGCTTAAAACTTTCCTTTTTGATCAAGCTTATAGTTAGGGCTGGATCAGGTGACCCTGAACCCTCCCTTAGTTATGCTACTATAGGCCTAGGCTGCTGGGGGGGGGGGTTCCTATAATGCACTGTTTCTTTTCATTCACTTTATTTACTTTGTTTATACTCCACTCTGCATTTAATAATTAATTGTTATTAATCTCGTCCACAGCATGTCTTTTCTCTCCCCTCAACCCAACCGGTCTCAGCAGATGACCCCCCCTCCCTGAGCCTGGTTCTGCTGGAGGTTTCTTCCTGTTAAAAGGGAGTTTTTCCTTCCCACTGTCACCAAGTGCTGCTCATAGGGGGTCGTTTAGACTGTTGGGTTTTCTCTGTATTATTGGATTGTAGGGTCTTTACCCACAATACAAAGCGCCTTGAGGCGACTGTTTGTTGTGATTTGGCGCTATATAAATATATAAAACCAAATTTAATTTAATTGAATTGAGATAGGAGGAGACAATCACTGTGCAGGTAAGCTGAAGGTGAGCTATACAGGAGAGCAGCATCCAGCCTTTGTATCGTTGTCGACCCTGGAGAAATAAGCTGTTCTATGAATGTTTGCAATGTGGCTTTGCAGTTTCTACAGGATGGAGGTCCTCTGGAAGACTTGTGGGAAATACAGTTTTCCTGTGTTCCAGTGTTAATTTTGACAGCAAATTTTGATATAGTTTCATAGTCTTTTGATGAAAATGTAATTTAGTTTTAGTCATAATTTAGTTATAAAGGGTGTAAAATGTAAATTCTTTTTCTTCAGTTCCCTTGAATTAGTCATTATACACACTTACACAAAATTAAACATTTATTTAAAGTTATGGAATATTATTAATAATATTAACATTAGCATTTCACCTGCTTCCCACACACCTGATCATTAACACCTTACTGAGATAATCCAGCATTTTACAGCAGGACGCTCTGACAGGTACAGGGCAGTGTTCAGGACTAAGATTATAATAATCCACCGCGGTGTGGAGATTTGGTCTGAACACAAACTGGGAAAAACATTTTACCCTGCAGGACATTAAAATGCTGACCTTTGCATGGAGATCTGGGTGACTGGTTTGCAGATGTCGTTTAAGATTTGTCGTGTTTTTACCCGAGATAGATTAGATTCAACTCATTGTCATTGTGCGCACAAGGCACACAACGAAATGATGGTTCCAGATCACTCATCTGCGGTCATGCAGCCAGAGACCGGCGCTACCGTTAAGCAATGTGGTTTAAGTGTCTTGCCAAGGACACAACGCAGGAGCAGGGCTCGAACCTGCACCTTCCGCTGCAAGGCGAGCGCCTACCCACTGCCACTAATATAGTCGCCCCACATGGTTTACACATCGTGTTGTTTGTCACAACGTCAAAGGACAAATGTGTCCATAATCGGCTCTTCTCTTTCTCCCTGCTGACATCGTTTACGTAACTTAGTTCTATCGGAAGGAACAACCAATCACAGGCTAGTTTAGTCTTCCCGGGTTTAGAGCAAATTTGTGCAACTGTGCGTTTGATTGTTTAACTAAATTGTCCCGCCCTGTCACAAAATTAAATAAGTTCTGATTGGATGTCCTTCCCACCAATCATTTTCGTTTCGTTTTCATTAGTTGATGAAAGTGTCAATTTCTTCATTGTTTTTATCATGTTAGATAGTTTTACATAAAAAAAGAGTTGTTGACAAAAACTATGACAAAAATATTTTGTCAACAAAGTTAACACTGCTGTGTTCAGACTGGATCTGATATAAGGTCTATCACCCAGAATCTTCACCATCATCACACACATGCTCAGGTACATCCATCAGGGACCCCGGATGGCCAAAGACTCCAAGGCGGATCTGGTCTGGAGTCACTTTGCTTTCAAGGATCTTAAGAATGTTCTTAAGAAGATCCTTTAATATTAGGCCTGAATATTTTTTTTTCTTTCCAAATGGACAGAGGTTCTAAGTAGAGGTTCACAATGCTAAAAGAAGAAATCGGTGCAAGAGACAAAAACTTTTGAGCAGGGAATTTATTGAAAACTGCATTTACACTCAAACAGGATTTTTTCAGCTGATCAAAAGTTTAAGACCATTGCTCAAAACAACCCAAAACCCCCTCGAAACAGAAATCAAAGTGTCAAAAAAAGGACTCAGTAATGAGCAGCGCCACCGTTCTTGTTTATCACTTCAAACAATCGTTTAGGCTTGATGCCAGTGTTTCCAGGAGGCTAGTGGGAACTTTGCTCCAAGTGTTGAAGATGGCTTCACGAAGGGCATCCACTGTCTGGAACTGATGTCCATTTTTGTAAACTTCCCTTGCCATCCATCCCCAAATGTTCTCAATCAGATTTAGATCAGCAGAACATGCAGGATGGTCCAAAAGAGTGATGTTGTTCTCCTGGAAGAAGTCCTTTGTCAGGCGGGCGTTGTGAACTGCAGCTCATCAGAGAAGACAACTTTCTTCCACCTTTCAATGTCCCATGTTTGGTCACCCTTGCAAAGTCTAAACAGGCAATTTTGTGGCATTGAAGAAGACATGGCCTTTGAAGATGTTTTTTGTTTCTGCAGCCCTTCCCTCGCTGATGCCATCTGATGGTTATTGGGCTGCAGTCAGCACCAGTAATGGCCTTAATTTGGATAAAGGATAGTCCCATGTCTTGATGGACAGCCAATCGGATCCTGTGGCTCAATTTTTTTGGGTCTACCACTTGACTTTTTTGTTCCATAACCCTCAGGAGCAGTTAAAAAAATGCAAAATGACCATCTTACTGCGTCCAACCTGATGGCACGTTGTGAGAGGTCAACAATCCTACCACGTTCAAAGTCAGTGAGCTTTTTTGCTTTTGCCATCAGGAGGTCTTGACAGTGTAAAGACTTGACAGAAAATGACATGGAATTCAAATTTTTGCACAGATTTTGGCTTTTAAAGGTTGTGGTCTTAAACTTTTGATCAGCTGAAAAAATCCTGTTTGAGTGTAAATGCAGTTTTCAATAAATTCCCTGCTCAAACGTTTTTGTCTCTTGCACCGATTTCTTCTTTTAGCATCGTGAAGATCTACTTAGAAACTTCTTGAGATCCAACAGTGCAAAATGCAAATTTGTGCAATTTTTTAACTGGTTTTATGATTTTGATCAGGTTTGTAGTGTCTTTTTTCTTGTGCTGTGTGTTCAGTGTTGCGTTCCCCAGTCTTGTTAGTGTGATTTTGTTCACCCGTTCTCCCCAGATGTTTTCCCTGAGTCTCATTACCAGCTGTGTATTTATTGTTGGTGTTCTTGTCAGTTCTCTGTTGTGTTGTTATCAGTAGCTTACCTGAAAGTTGTGTGTCTGTCTGTTCCTTGTTCTCAGTTTTGTGTTATGCCTTTGGCTCAGCTCAGGAAGATAACTCTGCACTGTGCTGCTGTTCTCTGCAACAAAGCAGGATAAGCTCTATGCCTGTTTCTGGAGAACCGCATTTGGGTCCAACCCTGCCTGGCACACCGCTCAGCATGACTTCATGACTGTAATATTCTTAATAAGTCTATTCTTGCTTTGTTCCATTTACATTTAATCCTTTAGTTTGGGGAGTTTTTAGACTCATTCTTTCTGGTTGTGTCAAAAAGCAGATTCAGCTTTACAGCTTCCTCCTGCTACAATCAGCTGCCAAGAACTTAAAGAGCTGCTGAATGACTTTAATTTGATTTATAATAACCTGGAGGCAGGTCTGATGCTTCAGTCTCCAATTATTGTGCCTGAATATTACTAACCCCCACTTTATGCTCAAGACAATGACTTAAATTGAGGATTTATTCTTCAGCGGCTCTTCTGTGCCTTTGAATTTGTTTGTCTTAACAATCAGAGGGATACAAGAAAACCTGGATAGAACACATGTCTGATAAAGAGTCAGTGTTTTTTGAATACACTCTTTTAGGAATATCCTTGCTGTTGTGGTTTCTGTCATCTTGGCTCTACCATCTTTTTATCAATTTACCTTTCAATATATACCCTAATATACATTTGTTCACATTATCAAAACATACCAGGTAGTGATGGAGTTCAAGGAAAATGTTCCTGATCTAAATATATGATCTGCTATCTTGGAGTTTGACCTTCATGTAGTCACCAAATTAACATAAATTATTTTAACCAGTTTAATTAATGCCTTTAATTATTAAAGATCTTTTAAAATTACATAAAATATTATTTTAATAAAAAAAGAACAATTAAACAAGAACCTGGAAACTTCAGTGACTTTATAAAAGGTGCCTCTCCAACAGTCGTTACCATGGAAACATCAAAGTGATGAGGTGGCTCATTATGATGGAATTGTTGCCAAATTTTAGGAAAAGTCACCAAGTTTGGTGGTTCTAGTTTATATGATGTGAAATCTGACGATGGGCTCAAGATGAATCAAAAGTCAAAATGCAGAAGAAATAGAGCCGCTTGTTTTTCCAGCTTTTTCAGACGTTTGCTGTGCCAAACATGTTATAAACTCTCTCTTGGCTCCTCTTGTTAGTGTTTCATTTATTTATTCGTTGTTCACATTGGTGTGTGTTTATTATGTCAGTCAGTCACAGTCAAAGCTTCACCAACTGCTACAGAACAAAAGTACCAGGAGAAAAAAATGAACATGAACATAAGAAAAAAACACAACTACACAAACCAATGATCCTCCATCCCAGCACGGGCTGGCAGCTGGACCCTGAGGGCAGCAGGTCTCCAGGATCATCCAGCCCTCAGTACAAAATGTTCACTGCTGAGACAATCCAGCTCTTCTTTATGTTTTCATTCTGCAGACATTTACATTAAGAGAGACAAGGATACAGTTGCATCATCATAACACAACATTTGTACTTTAAGACGCATTTTCATGATGAAGAGATGTGACGAGCTTGGACGACTGCTCATCAGTACAAGAAATGTGTCCAATAACTAACTGTGGTCGTCCCAGAGCTTCTCCTGTTACCTTTGCATAAACACTCGCACTGACCAACCCAGCAGCACTTTGATTCCCTGCAGCTTCTTATTGTAAGTCTGAGTCTCAGTATGTTTTTACTGTGGTTTTTTGTCTAGAGAAAATCAGTCAGAATCAGAGTCAAAGTCTCTATTTTTGCATCACTGAGGAGAGATTACTGACATCTTAAAAAGCAAAAAACATACACACACAATAAGTACTGGACAGTAATGGTGATACGTAGATGGTCGGTGTGCTGAGCTCAGTTTGCAGAGCAGAGACCTCCAAGCTTTGCTCTGCAGGAACGTCTTTGTTGCAGGTTGGAAGAGTTTTTCTTTTTTCTTCTTCATCCATGCTTAACGTGTTAGACCAGCAATGAGGAGCATTCATGCAGTCAAAGGAAACAGAGCTTGTATATCGCTGTGCTGCTGGTGAGACGTCCGGTTACACTCGTGCTCCTGTTGTGGAGCGGTTAAATGCAGTAAAGGTGCTAAATAATGGTTCACACTTTGCTTGTTGCACTCACAGACTTCCTCGCACAGAGCTGTCGGATGTGCAGCACTTTATTCTGTATTTGCCGATCGGTGAAGCTCGGCTGCAGCTCGCAGTCTGTTCTTCCTGCTGTCTCTTAGAGCTGAACATAGAAGCGCCGTCACATGAAGCTGCTGCACTGAGCAGACATGTGAGCTCCCCCTTTGTTTTTATCTATATGTATATTTATCCTGTTAATTCATAATTCCTTTTGCACTTCATGTACAATTGTTTATGTTCATGTTCACTATTTATTCACTGTCATCAGAGCTTTGTGACTGAGAGAGAAGTTTTCCTTAAGAGGGATTTCAGCCGCATATAAAGCCAGACTGGCTGCATCAGCACCACTGACAACAACACGGCTCCTGTAGCCGCTGCAGGTGACGGTAACTTAATCCTAGTTATTTCCTCCCAGCAGATCTTCCAGAGCAGCTGGGAAACCAGCTGAGGAGGAAGCATCGCCCAGGAACCCCTGAACACCACCACCCTGTTCATGTTGGAGCTTCCCACGATGAGTGTTTCTTCTCCATTCACCCAGTTTCACTCTGTTTATACCCCACTCTGCCTTTAATCATTAGTTATCATTCACCTCTGGTTCTCTTCCACAGCGTGTCTTTTGTCCTGTCTCTGTCCCCTCACCTGCACCAGGCACAGCAGATGGCTGCCCCTCCCTGAGCCTGGTTCTTTGGACTTCAGAGGAGTTTGTTGGTCCCACTTTTGTCAGGTGCTTCCTCACAGGTGATCAGGTGACTGTCGTTCTGTTGCAGGTTATTATTAGCAGATATTTTTAATCCTTTGTTCTCTGTGACATATTATCAAGACTGAATCTGTGCATCTTGACCTTGACTCTCAGGATGAAAGGAGCCTGGTTTCACTTCCTGTTTGACTTTGTCAGTTCATCTTTTCCACAAAGTAAGAAAAAACTGCGACAGCAAAACCTGCTGACATGAATCATATTTAGTGTGTTTCTGTTTTTCACAGGCAGCATAACAGGAAACCTCAGAACCAGAACGAGCAGAACGAGGACCAAGTTTCACAGCTGTGTTTGCAGCGGTTTGTTCTCATAATCACACCATCACCGCTGAAATATGTTCACATTAATGTTGCCTTTCATACTGTGATTTCAAATACTGTAGGTTTCAGTCTAAATGTTGGTACATGAGATTTCCTCTGTGATATAGTGACAGTGTGATGTGACAGAAGTCTGTGCAGCTTTTATCCTGGTGTTTCAGGTAAACATGGACACATCACCTTCCACCTCATGTTTACAATATGAATGCTGCTCTGGAGTTACACACTTTAATGATAACACAAGCACACAAAGCAGCCTGGCCTGTTGATGGTTAGTATTTACTGCGCTGTACTTTCTGGGGCCCAGTTCACAGTAACTGTCAATCACTTCTGTCAATGCCAAGAAAAAGCACAAAATGTTGACTGCTGAGGAAATCTGCCTCTTCTTTATGCTCTCTTTATTTGGCTGCTCCCTTTAGGGGCTGACACAGCAGAAGCTGCGCCTCCATCTCACCTGATCCTTTGGATCCTCCTCTGTCATCCCTGCATGTCCTTCACTGCATCCATGACTCTGAGGTCCTTGTCTTCTTCTCCTGCCTCCAGGCTCCTCTTCAGCCTCCTCCGTCCAATATATCCACACTGCTCCCTGCTCTCATTGCAGTTCACAGTGACATCTGCAAACATCAGTCCACAGAAACTGCAGCCTGACCTCATCTGTCAGCCTGTCCATCAGCAGTGGAAACAAGGAGCAGCTCCCTGCTGTGATCCCACTGCCACACTGTCCTCATCCACGTCCTGCACCAGCCTCGCAGACGTCTTCCTCACTTCCTCATGTAGAACCACAGTTCCTCTCTCAGCACCCTCTCATCTGCTCCCTCTGGTCCCACAGAGACACAGTGCAGCTCCTTCTGACCTTCTACGTCTCCGTCGACACTCTCACAGCAAAATCTTTGATGCTGTTTGCTGTCCTGAAGTGAGACAAACATCAAATCTAACTTTGTTCCACAAACATTGTGAAACCTGGAAAATGACTATAAGAAAACTGCAATAAACGAAAGCAAACCTTAAAACTGACACAAAAAATCAACAACAAACTTATTGTTTATTCTTTTATTTTCACTCATTTTCACAGTTTATTTCTTTGATTTTTTTTCCTGTTTTCTTCTTTTGCTCTTTTTCTTTATTTTCCCTCCCTGTGATGAAGATGAAAATGAGGATGAGGATGGTCAGCCCTAAAAACACACTGCAGTCAAAGTTTATGCGTTTATGTCAGGTGTATTTTATTCCTTTCATCGTGCTGATGGTAACTGCACTGTGGAATGAAGCCATGAGGCATCAGGTAAACCACCTCAGCTGGTTCTGCTCTGGCTTCCTTTACGATCACAGAGCTCCTCACACTAAAGCTGAGCGCTGAGACTGAAACCCTTCAGAAGAAGAAAATTTCCTCCTCGTGTATCTGCAGGTTCATTCTTTCAGTCTCCTCCATCAGTGAGAGTCGGGAAGCAGATCAACCAGTAATTCAAACGCTTCATCTTCAGGCTCAGCTTACGACTCACCACAACAGACCAGCGTAACATCCAAGTTACTGCAGATGCTGCTCAAATCCACCTTCACTCTCACACCCATGAATCCTTAGCGGTCCTTAGCTGGGATCCATAAATCCAAACGGCCGCCCTGACAGAGTCTATTTTCCACCAGGAACAAATTTGATAACTTAATTTTTATGTTATAAGAAAGTGATTCAACATACACTGACTGATTTATATCAATCTTACCAAACTCAGTAAATGCAAAGTAGTTACAAACAGCTGAGAGATAAAACTGTTTATGAAGAATGCAGATCTAAAGTTTTCTTTTACATAAAGTCAGGAAGGAGAAATCTGAACAGACAGAACTGTAAACACACATTTTTAACCAAAACTAATCATCTGATTATTAGGAATTAAACAGCAGATTGATCCACATTTAAAATGTTCTTTTTAATACTTGAATAAATTTTTCTAATTATAGGTTACATTCAGTAACATTGCTGAAAACACACATTTATACATAAAGACTTGATGTGTTTCTCCCTGTGGGACATCAAATGATCCAGAAACACATGGAAGACGTTTCTGTGGGTTTGCTGACTGAGGTCTCTGGAAATGTGCAGCACATGTCTGAATCTCTGATCTCCTAAATCATTCGTAGACCTCATGGTTATAAGTGTAAAGGTGTCAGAGCCT
Organism: Amphilophus citrinellus; assembly: GCA_013435755.1. Taxonomy (NCBI): domain Eukaryota; kingdom Metazoa; phylum Chordata; class Actinopteri; order Cichliformes; family Cichlidae; genus Amphilophus; species Amphilophus citrinellus. The sequence goes on from JACBYM010000686.1 coordinate 26,196, forward strand.
CTCTGCATAGTTATTCACTGCATACATTTCAGTTATGTCTTCATAAGCTGTGCTCTGCAGATAAGCGAACCGGAGAATGGACACAGAAAGAGACCCTCAGAGAGCGTCTGTGAAATCATGTGAGAGCAGAGCGTCTGTCCTTCATTTGGTGTGTATAAGATCTCTGAGTCGTCTCTGCTCTTTCCGCCTCCTCAGAGCTTCCTGAAGCCAACAGCAGAGGTCAGAGCACTTAACGAGGAACGATGGAGTTTAAATATCAAAAGCAGGAATTTAGA
>JACBYM010000687.1:0-94656 GCA_013435755.1 Amphilophus citrinellus
ACTCAAGGTTCCTAAGAGCACAGTGGCCTCTATAATCCTTAAATGGAATAAGTTTGGGACGACCAGAACGCTCCTAGACCTGGCCGGACCAGACCAAACTGAGCAATCGTGGGAGAAGAGCCTTGGTGAGAGAGATAAAGAAGATCCCAAAGATCACTGTGGCTGAGCTCCGAGATGCGTAGGAGATGGGAGAAAGGTTCCACAAAGTCAACTATCACTGCAGCCCGCCACCACGTCAGGGCAGAGTGGCCTGCCAGAAGCCTCTCCTCAGTGCAAGACATAGTGAAAAACACATTAAGGACTCTCCCAGACTATGAGAAATAAGATTCCTGGTCTGATGAGACGAAGATTGAACTTTTTGGTGTTAATTCTAAGCGGTATGTGTGGGAGAACACCAGGCACTGCTCATCACCCTGCCCAATACAATCCCAACAGTGAAACATGGTGGTGGCAGCATCATGCTGTGGGGGTGTTTTTTCAGCTGCAGGGACAGGACGACTGGTTTGCAATTGAAGGAAAGATGAAAGCGTCCAAGTACAGAGATATCCTGGAAGAAAACCTCTTCCAGAGTGCTCAGGGACCTCAGACTGGGACGAAGGTTCACCTTCCAACAGACAATGACCCGAAGCACACAGCTAAAATAACAAAGGAGTGGCTTCAGAACAACTCTGTGACCATACTTGACTGGCCCAGCCAGAGCCCTGACCTAAACCCAACTGAGCATCTGTGTAGACACCTGAAAATGGCCGTCCACCAACGGCCAACAAAGGGAGAAGATCTGCAAGGAAGAATGGGAGAGGATCCCCAAATCCAGGTGTCAAAAGATTGTTGCATCATTCCCAAGAAGACTCATGACTGTAGTAGCTCAAAAGGTGCTTCTACTCAATGCTGAGCAAAGGGTCTGAATACTTCTGACCATGTGATATTTCAGTTTTTCTTTTTTAATAAATTTGAAAAATTTCTACATTTCTGTTTTTTTTCTGTCAAGATGGGGAGCTGAGTGCACATTAATGAGAAATAACATGAACTTTTTTGATTTTAGCAAATGGCTGCAATGAAACAAAGAGTGAAGAATTTAAAGGGGTCTGAATACTTTCATACTCACTGTATATGTGTACATGTATATGCATATATATATGCGAATGTGTATGTATGTGTAGCTATCTATCTTCTATTTTTTTTCTGTTCTCCTCCCCCCTTTTTTCCTGTTTTTTTCTTTTTTTTTTCTTTCCTCTCTCTCTCTCTCTTCTCTTCCTGCCTGTCAGATCTGGTAAGAATAAATAAAATAAAACTAAAACTACAATTGACCAGAAAACCCTACAGAAAACTGATAGAGCTCTTCTTGAAAAAGCAAATATGTTTGGTACAAAAGTGCATTCAGATCATCATTCTGACTGCAAAAACTGCCAGACTTGACAGCCCCCCCCCCCCCCCCCCCCCCCCAAAAAAAAGAACTCCCCGGAGCAACGGCTCCTCCGGCTCTTTGACTCTACAGATGCTGCTGTTGGCAGCCATGACATTTCAGCCTGTCAGCACTTCAGAGGACAGACAGCAAGGCAGAAACAGCTCAGCATCCATTTATGAAGAGAAAAGCCCAAAAACTCAGAGGAAAGGAAGGATTTGTGGAGCAACATTTAACAAAGAAGAAGTGCGACATGGTGAGGCCGGCCCGGATTCTCAGGAAACAAAACCAAATCCAGGAAACGTGGACGAGAAACTGTGAGGTGTGGATTCAATGAAACGGGACACCAGAGGAGGCCGAAGTCATCACGGTACGATTTGGACAGATTGCAGTGATATGACAGATGTATGGCTCACTCATAGTTAATAAGTCCAAACTTCATTATTGTGGAGTGTAGAATGAAGGATTGGGCATGAGGATGCTGAGATGAAAGTTACTGACTGCATCCAAAGCTTCACATGAGGAGAGGAACTCTGAGCACAGACAGCACAACGCTGAACATAATATTGATCCTGAAAATCACTTTGATCACAAGAAGAATCACAACACAAGTTTTTCTGTGGTTACAATTTCTGAGAAATTATTAAATGATGAACCAGACGGCACGGCTCAAATGAAAGGTCATGACCTTTACAGGCGGGACCAAAGGGGGCGGGGCTTTGTGTTTCAGGTCCCGTTATCAGTGTCGAGTTGTTGAATCGATGTTTGAAACTGAAAATGTAATGGAACGTGTTACAGCTGACATAATGAGACAAAATGCAAAAATATAATTGTACAGAGCAGCAGGTACTAACCTGACACATTTAAAGATAAACTGTCAGAAATATATGATGTCATCAGTAAAGTATTAGATTTTTTTTTTGTGGAGACTTCAGCGTTGATGGTTTGAATCCTTCTGGGTGAACACTAAGAACTGAGTCTATCAGCTCTGTGTTTGTGTGGGCTCTTCCCCTCAATCTCATATCCTCATAGGATAACTGTAAACGCTGCTGCACTCATTAATAATATCTTCACAAATGTTACTGAGGGGAACATAACTGCTGCTCTCGTTATAAATGTTGTGAGTGATTATCTGTCTGTTTTTGAAAAAGATACACAAACCACCATTAACCATCTGAGGACCAATTCAGGACTGGAGCAACATTTATGTTGATGATGCTGATAAAGCTCATGAAGGATTCATTTCTATGATACTGCCCCCTGCTGGCTAAAGCAGTCAAAACAAAATCTCTATCTAGTAATGATGTTTTTAAGGCCAAAGCAGAAGTCAGCATTGCCGTGGTTACGTTAAGAAAAAAAGGCTTTTGAATTATTCCAGAAAACCTCCTGAAAAATTCCTCTTTTGTTTCCAAGATAACAGGATAAACTTCCTGATTTTCCTGAAACATCTCAGATCTTTGTTTAAACTGGGAGAAGCTGTGATTGTTTTTCAGCACAGAGCTGAAAACAAGACATGCACACATAACAATAATAATGATAGTAACAATAATCTAGCAGAGGATTTTTCACAATACATTTTCAAAATGCTTCACAAGCAAAATCAGACAAAATCAGCAGGTTCAAAAAGGTCAGACACAAAAGGTGAACTGAATCAGTAACGTGTAGGAAAACAAAGGGAAATCAGTAATAAGGGAAATAATTGATCAGTGACTGCAAACACTTTGTCCCTGTGCTGCTGTGTGTGGTACAGGTGAACACAAACACACATTCTGGACACATTTGAATCATATTCTTCACATTTTACTGGCTACATCCATATTTCAACACTGAGCATTTAAATAATTTATATCTCATTATTCTGAATCATATGCAATAATTCTGAGTATCACCCGAGTGTCTCTGCTGTAAACTCCCTCCAGCCTTTGGAGCAGATGAGCTCACAATAGGAGCCTCTAGTGGACATTAGAAGAACTGCAAGTAAACACACACACACACACACACACACACACACACACACACACACACACACAGTCTTAGCTATTGTAAAGGAACAGGTTCTATGTATAAATCCTTTTTAATAAAATAAACATGGTTCTCTTTAGAACATTACTGATTAACAAACAAACATGTTTTAAAGAGATGGGGTGAAAACAGATGATTAACTAAATAACTCCTTGTCTTATCCATCCATCCATCTTCTTATGCTTTTCATGGTCACTGGGGGGCGGAGCCTATCCCAGCTGTCAGGGGCGAGAGGCAGGGTACACCTGTACAGGTCAGCAGCCTGTCGCAGGGCTAACACAGAGAGACACACAACCATTCACACTCACATTCACACCTGTGGGCAGTTTAGACTCAGCAGGTAACCTAACCCCACTGACTGCATGTCTTTGGACTGTGGGAGGAAAGCGGAGAGAACCCACACAAACACGGGGAGAACATGGAAACTCCACCCAGAAAGGCCCCGGTGGGGGATTCAAACCAGCACCTTCTTGCTGTGAGGCAACAGTGCTAATCAGCGCGCCACCATGCTGCCCTCCTGCTCTGATATAGAACATAAATCAGATAATAACAACAAACAAACTCTAAATGATCCCATTTCAAACTATCTCACAGACACTGATGGAGAACAGGGGCCCTCCTTCTCCTCCTTTCCATCCACCTCTACTTGCCTTCCTCTCAGCCTGTGTTCCCCTCCTCCTCCTCCTCCTCCTCTTCCTCCTTTCCTCTTCCTCTCCTCTCAGAGATCTTCACATTAAAGATGTCCTGGCTCTTACCTCTACGCTCTCAGCCCCAATTAGTTGACTTTACTAGAAAATTGCATGAGTGCAAACAACCATCAGGACCTGTTCCCCGGCCCAAAGGTGCAGGGAACCGACCCTCTTGTCTGCCGGTGAAAAATCCAATGTACAGACATCAAGCCGAGGGGATACAAGAATACCCACCCCAGCTTGCCGCCTCTCACCGAGGACAACTAACAATTTTTATGGTTTGTCTCCAAATTCAATATTGTTTAAGGAGTGTGTTACTATTTTGTTGTCCCAAAATAAAATTATACTTGTATTTTAGTTTTAGAAAGATGTTATAGTCTGCTTGGAGTATTTTTATAAATTTCCTCTGCCCCCAATAATTCATGTTCAGTTTCTTCTAGTCTACCACGTTTGGCCTTTTCTTTTTTTGAGGACTCATATGAAATAATTTGTCCTCTAATAAATGCCTTCAGTGTTTCCCAAAGTGTTGAATCATTGACCTCATTGTTATCATTGGTCTCAAGGAAATGAGAAATCTGCACTGTAATGTGTTTAGTAAAGGCTTTGTTGGTAAACAAGCGTGGATTAAAGCACCAACTGTACGTGTGATTTGGGAGACACAAATCAAGGCAATAACAGGACTGTGATCTGAAATCATTATATTGTGATATTTAGTGCTGTAATATTAGAAATTAAACTGGAATCTAAGAGGAAATCGTCAATCTGTGTATACATTTGTGTACGTGGGAATAGAAAGAATAATCAGGATGGGATGGATGTTGTAGTCTCCAAATGTTTACTACACCCTTCGACTTCACCAGCTTGTTAAGAGCTTGGACAGCAAGCGTATTAGGTGGAGGTGCAGATGACAGCCTGTCGAGATATGGATCAAGATAACAATTAAATCCCTCCTACCACTGTGTGATGTCATAAATCATCTGCTAATAAGTCCAACAGCTCGCAAATAAAGGCAGGATCATCATGTTTGGCCGATGAATGTTTAGTAATATGAAGGAGAGAGATTATGTGTCCTCTTACAATAAGAAATCTGCCATCAGGGTCAAATGTTGATGATGGAAATAAAAGGGCACAGATTTTTAAACAGAGTGGCCACACCCCTCGCTTTAGACGTCAAAGGTGAGTGACACACCTGAGAGATCCAGTCTGTCCTGAGGTCCCTCTGCTGGATCGCTTTAACCAGTGTTTCTGGTTAGAAGATGATGTCAGCCTTTAGCCATTTTAAATGTGCACAAACTTCACCACATTTAATCGGCTGACCAAGAAAACAAACATTCAGAGAGAGAGAAAGATAATGAGTCCTTATTTATTTATTTGTGGCATTTTAAGGACCAGAATATAAGCAGCATGTGGACAGATTCATAAGGACACATCTTAACCCATAAGAACCCACAGTGACACAGTTTTGCATGTCACGTCAGTTTCCTTGAATACGTTTGTAATTTAAAAGATTTTTGAAATTCTGTACAGACTTTTCTTGAAATGTGTGTGGGCTGGTAAGACGTGTTCATTTATTTGTGAAGGAAGAAACCTGAAACACTTTAATGAAAAAATTAAGGCATTTAATATATTAAAGATTCAGAAGATATCACACACATGCACATGTGGGACTCTCCCTCCCCCTCTGAGCCCGTGTTCCTCACTAACCAGAACATCTTTATACTGCCACTATCTACACACAGAGTGTGGCTGCTCCCAGTTGGCCTTCATCATTGGGCTTGTCCAGTGCTGGTTTTCATGACTCAGATTCCTTCCATCAGCAATAAAGCCAAAAAGCACATCTTCTCCCTGATGTTTCAATTAATCAATACAAAGCAATCTTATCCGGATTAATAGCAGAACATGGGGATGTTTTAATTGTATGTACTGTGGCCGAATCTTCAAGATAAGATACACTGAGACTGGGAATTTAGTCTGGCACTTTCTAATGTCTAATGTATCTATCTGTTTATTAAATTGTCTGATGTTTGCTTCAGCCACTGTTTATTAATTAATTTCCTGGAGTTTACTTTTAAACATTTGTCATTTTATTCTTTGGGTACAAAAATAAAACCCCAACAGGACTCTTAAGGGTTAATGTTCACAATTCATCAATTCATCAAAAACAACAAAAAACTGAAATAAAAAATAGAATCCTGTCAACATGAACAAACAGTGCAGCAGTTCTGTTGGTAAAAAGAGGAAGCAAAGAAATCAGTTTCATATTTCAGATTCCTCTTTTTGCCTTGATGACAGTTTGCACACCAAACATTAAACTCATCATGTCTCATATTTGATCAGCTGTGCATATAAAGTGAGAAAACTTTTAGTTGTTGACTAAATGGAAGCACAGATTGAAGACGAGGGTTCTCTTCAGATGGAGAAACACTGATTTCCTCTGAGAAATCACAGGTTCATCATCAAAGACCTGAATCTGAATCAGGTGCAGATATAAACTGAGGAAACTTGGAACTAGAAGAAAGTTGGATTGTTTGCTCAGGATTCACTTCCAATGAAAAATCATTTCTCTCTGCTCCATCATAAAAACTCTGAACTGTAAATTGTGTAATCTTTGTGTAATGTGAGGCACACGGTGCGCTGAGGGAACCCAGTGTGGTGACATCACCTCTGACAGCGTGACATCACAACCGACCGTCTGTTCTCATGCGTCGACTTTTCTGATCAGAGGTGAAGCTCGACGTCACAGCGAGAAGAAACAACCGAAGGGTGACAGCAGAGAGCTGATCTCCAATGAGCCACCTGACAAACCCCCTCAGACAGGAAGTCAGCTGTGGAGAAGATGTTTGGAACCAGTGAAATCTGATGTTCACAATGAGGTTTGTAAGAGGAAGCTGATGAGGGAGATTGTGGTTTTTGTTTCCATGTCAGGAATGTTTTTCTTCCTCAGTCTTCAGAAATGTTCAGTGGGGTTGAGGTCAGGTGACTGTGGAGGAAAGTCCATGACTGTCAGCACTCCCTGCTCTTCTTTGGTCTTCAAGGATTTCTTAAAGGGCTGAGCTGTGTTTGGGCTCAGTATCCTGCTGCATCAATCCTCTCCACAAACATTCATCATGATAGTAAGGCATGTCTCTGAAGGATGGAGTGCTGCTTCTCTTTGCTTGGACTTGAATCTCCATGTGGCTTTGACCCTCTGTGGTCTCCTTCTCTCCTGTTGCTCTCCTTACATTCACCCTTCTGTTACTGACACTTGTCTCTAAGTGGACTTCATCAGTGAACTGGACTTTTCTCCATCATCCACTGTGAAATGCTGCTCTGTCTGAGCCCACCCCGACTGTCCTGTTTCTCCTCCTGAGAAGAGCTTTAGAGACGCTCCTCATCTTCTGAGTCTCCACAGCCTTCTTCTGACAGGACTTTTGCTGCTTGGACTCTTTGTGTTCTTTATTGAGTCAAATTTGGATCTGTGATCAAGCTGCTTATTTCATGATTATTTAGAGACTTTACCCATAACTGAAGCTTTCCCACCAGTTTCCCTCTAGCTCCACTTCTTTTTGCACTTCATAGTAATAATATTCTTTCATCTTGAACTCATTGTTCTGTACATTTATATGCAGATATTGGATTGTATCGCAGGTTCTCCACAAGCAGCCATGAAAGCCTCAAATCTTCTGTTAATGTTCTCCAAGCTGGACTTAATGACCTTAAACTTGTTGCACACTGAGTTTATGTTGTTCTCCAGAGTGACAGGTGAGAGCTGCAATAACTGACACATTTCCACTGTTCACTGGTCCAATATTAAGAAAGTTACAGACCCCAGCATTTGGACAAACAACCAAGTTCTATTCAAATCACATACAGACGATCTTATTAAGAAAGAAAAATATGATCAAACTTATTTTCTGTACAGAAATACAGCTAACTTTTCTTTGTCCTTTAATGGAGACACAAAGTTCATCAGAAGATCCAGAGGAACACACGGGGATGATGGAGGACTCTGGATCATCAGGACACAGCTCATCCTCTCTCAGCACACACACCGTCCTGCTCACTCTCATCAGAACAAAGATTATGACCACCAGCTGTAGAGAGAAGAAGGAGCAGAGGTGATTAATGAGTGTTTCCAGAGACTCTCCATCAGCTGTCAGTCAGTGATGCAGCACGTCCAGTATAAAGAGCAGCAGTGGAGCAGCTGTGGAGTGTATCCAGCTTCCTCTCAGCTCTCATGTTAACATGTTGTAGTGAACACGCTGAGCTGGAAGCTCACAGACCTGCACAGACTTTTAGCATCAATTCTGTTTCCTCTGCAGATTTCACTCAAGTCCACAGTGGAAACAAACTGCTGAGAGTCCTGAACGCTTCATTACTGCACAAACACGTCACTGATGGATTTACTGCACAAGGACACACACACAAATGTGACTCCTGGACTTTAACAGAGGTTCTACTCTGTAGAAAGACCACATGGTTACTAAATATAATGATGGTTCTCTGAAATAAGAGCCAGTGATCTGCAGGCTTCAGTCAGACTGATCTCAGAGCTGTTAGAAGAAACTGATCAGCTGTTTAGTGTTGAAATGAGAGAACAAACAGTGTGAGATCAGATGTGATGAATGAGGACCACTGTCTCTATACATGTAAGGCTGTGAGCTGGAATCCAGCTTTATTTCCTGGAGACATGAACACAACAACAGCAGTCGTCTTCACATCATCTCAAACACATGATCACAACAAGCTTCTGGCTGATCTGATTGGCTGACTGTTGTGTGTCTGTCACCATTCTCCTCTCACAGCTTCACTGAGGAAAGCAGCCACTGAGAAGGCTGCAGCTTTACAGGAAACACTGGATCTTTGCTTTCATACTAACTGTGTTTAGTACAATACTGCTGAGAGCAGCACAGACTCACTCCAACCCTCTACTGACCTCAGATCCTTCAGACTACAGTGTGGACTCTCCACAAGATCAGACAGCTGCTTCACATCTGATCTCTGCAGGTTGTTTCCCCACAGGTACAGATATGTCAGATGGGAGGGGTTGGACTTCAGAGCTGCAGCCAAAGATGAACAGCTGATCTTTGTCAAACTGCATCCATACAAACTGAAAAAGAATCAAAGATGCAGATAAAATCAGTGATGATGCACTCAGATGTGTTCAGGTGTGAAATGTGCAGCTCAGTATTACTGTGTCCTAATCAATGAACTTTTCTCTGAAATGAGAAGAGCGACTTTGTGCTTCTGTTATTGTGGATCATCATCATGTCAGCCTTAAACACACATCATATAAATGTCAGAACAACATTTATCCATCTTTTCATGTCGGTACAGATCAATCACATGCTGCTCTGTAGGATCAATATCAATGATCAGACATTATTTGTGAAATCACATTGAAATGAACAGAAACAGAAATATTTCTGCATCAAGTAAACTTTCTCATTTTAAACTGATCTGAGTTCAAAGGATCTTCTGCACACAGATGATACTCTTCATCAGAAATTAGAAGCATTCATTTGGCAGTAATGGTGTATGACTGCCACCTTCTGGCAGTAATGGTGCATTACATTCTACCAGCCAAGGAAAATATGTACACACACATATTTTTAGACAAATATTGGCATAAAACATGGAGACTGTTTAGGACTTGATGAATATTATTGTAAAAATCATGTCCATCTCTAGAACAGATGCTGATAAAATGGCTGTTTAGAGCCTGCCGCCCTCCTCTTTATACAGTCTATGTGTGGAGCACTTCTAGTTTAGCAACAATGAAAAAGCCTCAGGTTAGACACAATGATGCATTCAGGATTTGGCTCAAGCTTCCAAGATGGACAAGTGCAGCCACGTGTTTGTGACCAGTCATGTTTGTGCATTTCATGCTGTGTGGAGGAATTTATGTCCAAATTGATGTCGACTAACTGATTCTAAAGATGTGCTCATAACAGCCTTAACTGAGCATGCTCACAGTGACAGCAGATATTGGTCTTGTTTGTGGAAACATGAGGACACAAACATCTTTCTGCTGCTTTTTACACTTTTCTTTTTGTTCTGAGCTGGACCTGTGTGTCTGAAATAAGGCATTTATCACCATCACTGACACACTCGCCTTTCATCAAAACACACTTCATTTCAGACAAGAAAAAAAGATGAAGAAGAAGAAATTTCCATGTTGAAGGGAAGTTATGTCTGAAGACAAATGAGGTTCACTTGGTAAATAAGCAGATAAGACAAAGAATAGAAACACAGTCAGTGAACTGACCTCAGAGTCTGTAGTCTACATTCTGGACTCTCCAGAAAACCACACAGCTGCTTCACTCCTGAATCCTGCAGCTTGTTGTAACTCAGGTTCAGCTCTCTCAGATGGGAGGGGTTGGACTTCAGAGCTGAGCTCAGAGACACACAGCTGATCTCTGACAGGCTGCATCTCCACAATCTGAACAAAGAATAAAACAAAGAGATCAAATCATTGATGATCAATCAGATGTGTTCAGGTTTTGAAATGTGCAGCTCAACATTATTATGACCTAATCAATGAGCTTTCCTATCAAATGAGGAGCATGAATTTGTCCTTCTGATACTGTGAATCATAATCATGTCAGCTTTCTACACACAGCATCCAGATGAAGCTTTTGGCTCAGTTCAATCATGAAGATCTACCTGCTGACCTGCATTCCTGTCATTGGGCTGCTTCTCTCTTCTTTCCATCATTTCCACTTTCCCACACCATCAAACTCAATTCTGTCCTCATCAGCTGTTCCAATAATCTTACCCGCCTTTGTGAGCGCATCACTTCCTGTTTCCTGTCCTTTCAAACTCAGAGCCATTATGTCATTCTGCCTTTCACACTCATTTGTGCAACAGCCGTCCTCAGAGAGCCTCATCCAAGCATGCCCGGATCTAGACTGCTATGTTTGGGTGGGCAGCTAAAAATTGATTGTAGACAGACTCACGTTAAACTGACATCAACATCTTTGGTGCTGTTTTCAGTCTTTTTGTTGGAAAACTGGGGGCTGCACGAGCTTAATGTTGGAATACTTTGTATTCACACACGTGCTCCTAAATAAGTTTCTATCACAGGTCTGTTTTTAGTCGCTAATGTGGCTGAAACACTCGCGCTGACATGGAGACACCTGAGCGCTGCAGAGTTCAAACGAAGCATCGAAGCAACAAATTGTGTCGAGGATTTTTGATAATGGAATTATTGGAGTTACTCGATGAATCGTTGCAGCTCTGATCTCAAACAGCAGCTTGTAGCAGCTGCTCAGGGTCTGCTAAAGTCAATAATATAATATATTGATGAATCTTATTGTAAAAATCATGTCCATCCCTAGAACAGATGCTGATAAAATGGCTGTTTAGAGCCTGCCGCCCTCCTCTTTATACAGTCTATGTGTGGAGCACTTCTAGTTTAGCAACAATGAAAAAGCCTCAGGTTAGACACAATGATGCATTCAGGATTTGGCTCAAGCTTCCAAGATGGACAAGTGCAGCCACGTGTTTGTGACCAGTCATGTTTGTGCATTTCATGCTGTGTTTTTTATAATTCTTATAACAAACAAAAGAAAAATGATTGATGGAATGATTGAATGTTGATATATATTGATTTATATGTTGATTTATCACCATCACTGACACACTCGCCTTTCATCAAAACGCACTTCATTTCAGACAAGAAAAAACATGAAGAACAAGAAATTTCCATGATGAAGGTGTTAGATCCCACAGGTTTATCTGTGACAGCTTCTCTGTTTCATAGGGTCCTAGCTACATGTCAGAGGAGTATTACCCCAACTGGTACAATATAGCACTACTTAAGCTGTGGCGGGGTGACTCGCCTGGCTTCTTACCACTGATAATCCTAACGTCTGCCCGCTTCCTCTGCACTCTGATGCAGCCAGTCCGGAAGGCTTACACAGCTGACCCCGAAGCACAGCCCCGCTAGTTGTAGTGGCTCACCCCTTATCGATCAGTGCAATTGGTACGTGCCAGGTTAAAATTTAAAGGCTAGGAAAATAAGCCCTAGGGACATATTTTAGTTTAAGTGGATTTATGACTAGTGTGACCAGAACAGAGCCAAGTGTTGAAGCTTAACTCACCTAGAGTTTTACTATCTTGAGACTAAGTGTACCGTTAATAGGGCAAATAATTCTCAATAGAACCATACTGACTTTTTAGAGTCAATTTTATTTTGCAGGTATCAGCTCAAGCAGTTTGCAATTAGCTCAAAATCAATCCTCAATCAATCCTTAAAATTCAGTAATCAACTTAAAATTCAGAACTCAGAATCAATATAACCGATCATAGAGCATAATTATCAAAATCACCAGATCTTAATCAAAATAGAATACTTATGAGCTGAGTTGATGAAGAAGGGGGGAAATGAAAAGGTCCAATCGTCCATTAATCCTTTTTGGAAGAAAAGGCTTCGAGCGGGTGCCTGGCCAGAAGCGAACACACCCAAAATCTAGTCTGTTACTGCCTCAGTGAAGCGGGGAAAAAGGAGAAGTCCTAAAGGTAGGTGTTCTGTCCTTCTGTTAACTGTCCCTTTTACAACCCCTGCTGCTCCTCAGAAATCCTCTGTGTCATGGAACAAAGTCCAAAAGATGGAAATCTGCAGCAAAAGTACCTCCAATCTTCACCAGGATTGGCAGGGAGAAAACACTCAGAACTGTTCAAAGTCGAAATGGTATTCCACAGAAGGGTTGGGCTTGTCCTCTCTGCAGAGTAGTTCTGGCGTGGGGAAGAAGCTCCTGAAATTCTCATTTGATGCTTCTGTGCATCATGCTTTATAGTTTATTTCTAAGACCCACCTTAGTTTCCAAACATCGTCATGACAAGCTATCACTCCACTGTCCAATTTCCAATTATGGTATTTGGCTTAGACATTACTTCATTTCTTGTTAATACATGGGCCTGTTAGGTACTTTCCATTTAAGACTATTTTGAGCTTGTTTTTCCCCTTTGCTCCCACTTATCCATAGGCAATAGTTTCGAGTTCCTCATTTCACCCTCAGCTCAGTGATTTCACAATTTCCTTAATACATATATGCAGATCATCTCTGTGTTACACACACTCTTATCATTTGATTCTACTTCATATAAATCATCCGTTAACAATTTTATAATTCTGAATTATCATTGTCCACATAGTACCGGGCCTAGGCTATCAGGTAACCAAGATCTCAATTCACTTGACAAAGGGAAGTTATGTCTGAAGACAAATGAGGTTCACTTGGTAAATAAGCAGATAAGACAGAGAATAGAAACACAGTCAGTGAACTGACCTCAGAGTCTGCAGTTTACATTCTGGACACTCCAGAAAACCACACAGCTGCTTCACTCCTGAATCCTGCAGCTTGTTGTTACTCAGGTCCAGCTCTCTCAGATGGGAGGGGTTGGACTTCAAAGCTGAGCTCAGAGACACACAGCTGATCTCTGACAGGCTACAGCCGTCCAAGCTGAACAAAGAATAAAACAAAGAGATCAAATCATTGATGATCAATCAGATGTGTTCAGGTTTTGAAATGTGCAGCTCAACATTATTATGACCTAATCAATGAGCTTTTCTATCAAATGAGGAGCATGAATTTGTCCTTCTGATACTGTGAATCATAATCATGTCAGCTTTCTACACACAGCATCCAGATGAAGCTTTTGGCTCAGTTCAATCATGAAGATCTACCTGCTGACCTGCATTCCTGTAATTGGGCTGCTTCTCTCTTCTTTCCATCATTTCCACTTTCCCACACCGTCAAACTCAATTCTGTCCTCATCAGCTGTTCCAATAATCTTACCCGCCTTTGTGAGCGCATCACTTCCTGTTTCCTGTCCTTTCAAACTGAGAGCCATTCTGTCAATCTGCCTTTCACACTCATTTGTGCAACAGACGTCCTCAGAGAACCTCATCCAAGCATGGCCGGATCTAGACTGCTATGTTTGGGTGGGCAGCTAAAAATTATTGGTGGGCGACTTTGTTGAGATGAAGACTGGAGGTTTGAGCAGCCGACTAGTGACCTGCAGGTTGCCGGTTTGAGTCCCTGTTCAGATGCTGCCATCTCCGTATCACCCAACACATCCAACCACAAAAGCTGCTACAACAGGTCAGTGAGAACTACACAGGAAAACAAAACTAAACTGGCTCAGTTGCACCTGTTGGAGCAGGTTACAACTCTGTGTGTGTGTGTGTGTGTGTGTGTGTGTGTGTGTGTGTGTGTGTGTGTGTGTTCTTTTCTTCAGGCTGCAGTTTGTTGATCAGGTGGATGATGAAGGAGCTCCAGCTGTTTCCCAGTAAAGGTTTAATGGTGGTTACAGGAACAAGTGCTGCTGTTTAGGATGCTAGAAAAACGTTTTCTTTGGCTCCACCTGAGCTCACGGTCTCAGTAACGGCTCCGCCTCTTTGCTCTGCACCGTGTGATTGTAGACAGACTCACGTTAAACTGACATCAACATCTTTGGTGCTGTTATCAGTCTTTTTGTTGGAAAACTGGGGGCTGCACGAGCTTAATGTTGGAATACTTTGTATTCACACACGTGCTCCTAAATAAGTTTCTATCACAGGTCTGTTTTTAGTCACTAATGTGGCTGAAACACTCGCGCTGACATGGAGACACCTGAGCGCTGCAGAGTTTAAACAAAGCATCGAAGCAACAAATTGTGTCGAGGATTTTTTATAATGGAATTATTGGAGTTACTTGATGAATCGTTGCAGCTCTGATCTCAAACAGCAGCTTGTAGCAGCTGCTCAGGGTCTGCTAAAGTCAATAATATAATATATTGATGAATATTATTGTAAAAATCATGTCCATCTCTACAACAGATGCTGATCAAATGGCTGTTTAGAGCCTGCCGTCCTCTTTATACAGTCTATGTGTGGCGCACTTCTAGTTTAGCAACAATGAAAAAGCCTCAGGTTAGACACAATGATGCATTCAGGATTTGGCTCAAGCTTCCAAGATGAACAAGTGCAGCCACGTGTTTGTGACTAGTCATGTTTGTGCATTTCATGCTGTGTGGAGGAATTTATGTCCAAATTGATGCCGACTAACTGATTCTAAAGATGTGTCATAACGGCCTTAACCTTCCTCTAGTGTTAGGGTCAGCACCGACCCGTTCTCAGGTTTTAAATGCATAAAAGCACCATTTAAATCTTTTTATTGGGTCAAGGCTTTTTGACCTTGTCAGGAACCTTTATTTAAAAAAAAAAAAAAAAAAAAATCTATTTCATTAAATTTTAAAATGTTCTGATGAAAATAATGACCTCTTTGGTGTTAGGGTCAGATTTTGACTCAGTTATAATCTGAGATTATAAAAACAATAATTTGTGTCAGAACTGAAATCATAAACACACTGTGACCTCACTGACACTGTCAGAGAGAAGTTAGGAGCCTCCCTGTTTACCTCCTTCCTTGGACAAACATCCCCCTTTATCCCTACTGCTGGTATTGATAGCCTCTCATACTCTGCTTCCAGTGAACAAATGAACAAAACAAAACCAAACCAGACCAGGGCGGGAAGAGGGGGAACTGGATGGAGGGACCGAAACAAACAAAACGCAGGAGACCAAACAGAAAGACAAATATAGTTCAGGGGGTCTGTGCCCATCTGATTAGATCATCCAGATGGGCACAGACAGGCACAGACATGTACACACATGTATAAATCGAGAGAGTTTAGTTTGTTACTTGCAGAGGCCACATCTCCAGTTTGCCAAAATGAGAAGAAGATTTAGAATAAGCCAAGCTCTGGATCATATCTTTGCTGAAGATGAGGCAGAAGACACAGAACACCACAGTGATGAAGATGAGCCAGTTTCTGATGAGGAGGTCACAAGTGCTGAAGCTGCTTCTGCTGAAATGTACAAATCAAGAAGTGGTAACATCTCTTGGAGTACAACCTCTTGGCTTACATGACAGGGCAGCTGCTTCAGATGTCATCAAAATGACCCCTGGGATGGCAAGTATAGCCAAGCCAATTTATTTATAGAGCACTTCAAAACAGCAAGCACTGACCAAAGTGCTGAACAAGGAAGAATAAAAACAACAAAAGACAGACAAACATAAAAGTCAACATGTCATGGTTGGCTGTGTGGGTGAAGGGTAGGACCCAAATGCAGGATGCGTAACACTGAGCTAAACTTAGACAGCTTTATTATGCTGCGGCTCACAAGAGAAAATAAACAAAACAAAAAAATCTCAACCTAGGCAAAACCACAAAAAACAAGCCTGGGAGAACTAGGGAATATGTGAACTGGGAAACACACAACAGGAAGGGGAAACACAGACAATGATGCAACAATGATCAGACGAAAACTAAGGGCTTAAATACACAGCAGGTAATTAGGGCAAGAAGAAACAGCAGGGAACAACAGGTGAAGCAAATGAAACTAATAACATAGGGGAAGCAAAACTAAATACAAAGCACAGGGAACACAAGACTGGCAAAATAAAACAGGAAGTGACTAACCAAGGTACACGCAGACTAAATACGGGGGACTGGCACACAGACACGGGACAGACAAACTAGTCACAACACTAGGAATAAAACTCAACAATAAAACATAGGAGGTGAGGGTCAAGACAAAATGACAAGACCATGGAAGCAAGGGAGACAGGGACAAAGGGAACAAAAGAATCAAAACAAACTGGGAATTAACCAAAACTCAGGGAAAATAAAACTAAACACAAAACGCTGGGCAGACGGCCCAGGACCGTGACACAACACCCAAAAATAAGAGCGTCAATAAAATATAACAATAAATAAGAGCATCAGTAACATATAAAAATAAAAGAGCAACAATAAAATAAAAAATAAAATACACAATCAAAAGTCAGGATAAAATTAGACTAAAAGAAATAAGTACACAAGAAATAAATATACTGCGATACAAACATCTCAAGCTTGTTTGAACGCCTGCTGAAAAAGGTGGGTCTTAAGAGAAGATTTAAAAATGGCTAGTGAAGAGGCCTGTTTGATGTGCATAGGCAGAGCATTCCACAACCTGGGAGCTGCTACGGCAAATGCTCTGTCCCCCCTGAGCCTCCGCTTAGTCCTCAGTACGACCAAAAGCAGTTGGTCAGCAGATCTGAGCGGGCGGGAAGGGGAGTGTAGATGCAGCAACTCTGCGAGGTAGGGTGGTGCAAGGCCATTTCAGGACTTAAAAACCAATAAAATAATTTTAAAATGAACTCTAAAAGAAACAGGAAGCCAGTGCAGATGTCATGTAACAGCTGTGTGGCAGGCAGGAAGGAGAACCCCAACGCAGGATACACAAAACTGAAGGTAAAATATTAATTCAGTTTTATTTTAGCGAGGCCGAATAGAAGACAGGGCTGGACCAAACCAGCGGCAGATTCAGGACAACAGAAATGACTTTACTAGAACTCTAAACGCTAAGGCAAAAACAGGGGAACAAAGAACAAGACGAAGATGAGACGACGACGCGACAACAGGCACTGAAAACACTGGACTAAAATACACGGGGGACTGATGAGGGAAGAGGAAACAGGTGGGAACACAGGTGACGCTGATTACCAAGACGAGAACAGGGGAAACAAAACTGAACACGGACAGAGACCAGACGACTATCAAAATAAAACAGGAAGACAGACGGGGGAACCAAGACGCAGACTTGACACAGAATACTGGGAGAACACGAGGAACTAGAAATAACTAAATAAACCCCACAACCAAAAGAAACCCAGAACAGAACAGACAAGATAAAACAAAACACACGGGGCCCAAAGGACCCCGGACCATGACAGCAGACAAGATAAAACCGGAGTGATGTGTTCCTTCTTACGTGTTCCAGTCAATAGCCATGCAGCAGCATTTTGTACAAGTTGAAGACGATACAGTGAGGACTGATTAAGGCCAAAATACAAAGAATTACAGTAATCCAACCTGGTTGTAACAAAGGCATGGATCGCTGTATTAAAGTGATCTTTTGACAAGATATTTTTTATCTTGGCAAGCTGTCTCAGATGAAAGAAACTAGATTTAACTACAGCATTAATCTGACCCTCCAACTTAAGGTTTTCATCCATTTTGACACCCAAATGTGTGACCGTGGGCTTAGCACAGGGGTAGGGAACTCCAGGCCTCGAGAGCCGGTGTCCTGCAGGTTTTAGATGTGTCCCTGATCCAGCACACCTGACTCAAATGACTGAATTACCTCCTCAGTCTGCAGTCAAGTTCTCCAGAGTCCTGCTAATGACTTCTATATGTGATTTAGGTGTGCTGGATCAGGGACACATCTAAAACCTGCAGGACACCGGCTCTCGAGGCCTGGAGTTCCCTACCCCTGGCTTAGCATATTGAGATAAAGAACCCAGATCCACAGGAGTGACCCTCCCCATGATGCCCAGACCAAAAACGATGACCTCTGTCTTTTTATCATTAAAATTCAAAAAATTTGAAGCCATCCAAACTTTGATGTCATTGAGACATTTTGTTAGAGTATGGACGGCGTTCACGTCACTTTGTTTTAGGGGCATGTAAATCTGGGTGTCATCTGCATAGCAGTGGAAAGCAATTTTATGCTTCCTAAGGATGGAACCAAGGGGGAGCAAATACAGAGAGAACAGTAGTGGTCCAAGTATTGAGCCCTGGGGCACCCCACATGATAGAGGTGCACAGGATGATCTAAAATTGTTTAGGCCAACAGAAAATGTTCTCTGGGTCAAATATGACCTGAACCACTCCAGAGCTGTGCCCTGAATACCCACCCAACAGTCTAGACGAGAAATTAAAATGTTATGGTCCACTGTGTCAAAAGCAGCCGTTAGATCTAAAAGAAGTAAAATCACATTGTCTCCCGCATCTGTAGTTAGGAAAATGTCATTAAACACCCTTAGCAGGGCAGACTCGGTGCTATGGAGGGGCTTAAAACCAGACTGAAAAGTTTCAAGGATATCATTTTCATCTAAAAAGGCTTTCAGTTGGCTATAAATGACTTTTTCCAAGATTTTTGATAGAAAAGGGAGCCTAGAAATAGGCCTAAAATTTGACAATACAGTGGAATCTAATCCGGGTTTTTTAATCAATGGCAACACTGTCGCGTGCTTAAAAGATTGAGGAACCACCCCAGAGGACAGGCTGCTGTTAATAAGAGCAAGAACAGCAGGGCCTAATACTGGAAAAACCTCTTTAAAAAATTGAGGTGGGATGACATCATTCGAGGAGCCTGAGGGCTTTAAGAGGCCGACAATCTCAGACAAAGAAGAAAGAGTGATCGCCGCAAACTGGTGAAAAGCAGCAGCAGAGCAGGGAACAGAGACTGAGGGGTCACAAACAGGAGGTGATATGAGAGCCCTAACATTTTCTACTTTTGCCACAAAGAAATCACGAAATTTCTCACAAGCCTCAGTTGAAGGCTCGATGCCAGTAGATTGAGGGGCATTCAAAACAGTAATTATAGTATCAAACAGTACGCAAGGCTTGTGACTATTTCCCACAATAATATTTGACAGGTACTCTTGTTTGGCCTCTTTTACAGTTGCCTGATAGCGACGCCAACAGTCCTTTAATATTTCAAAAGACACCTGCAGCTTGTCCTTTTTCCACTTCCGTTCAGCCTTTCGGCATTCACGTCTGACAGCACGAGTAGAGTCATTCAGCCAGGGCTCAAATTTAGTCCTAGGCCACCTGGATTTTACTGGAGCCACCGTATCCAAAACAGACTGGCAGGTGGAGTAAAACCAGGAGATGAGCACCTCTGTATTAGGAGACTCACGAATGTCACAGTTTAAATTAAAGAGAGCAGGAAAATGTGCTGCAGTGGACGAGTTAAAAATATGACAGTGCCGCGCGTGAGCACGAGGTTTAACAATGTTACAGGGCAATGCAAGGTCAAATAACACAGGCTTATGGTCTGAAAACACTGCATCACAAATTGACAGGTCAGAAATCAATAAACCATACGATAAAACAAGATCCAGTGTGTGTCCACATTCTTCTGTGGGGCCCGATACCCACTTGATAAAAGCTAAAAGAGTCCACTAAATTTAAAAAGTCCTTAACCATCGGCTTGTCACGACAGCACACATGTATATTTAAATCCCCGATAAAAAGGACTTGGTCATATTTAGGCATAAATTCAGACAGTAATTCAGAAAAATCATTTATAAAATCCTTGTTGTATTTAGGTGGCCTGTAAATGACAGCATACATCACTGGATGAGAGCGACCCAGCTCAAATAAACTCACTTCAAAGCTGGAATACAAATGATGAGTACTTGGATGTTTGGTGCTCTTCTTCTTGCTGGAGTGTACAGATCCATCAATGAGGCTGCTGATAGTATGTGAGACACGTCAACAGCCAGAACTATTTTCTGGACAACAACACCACTTCAGACCTTTCCAATGATATCAAGAGTCTTTAGATCTGACAGCAGAGATACTGGAGCAAAATCTGACAAGCTTGCTTCCAGTGATGTTCAACCTAGGGTCAGAGGTGACAACAAACAAATGTTTTGTCCCTTTCCATAGAAAATGCCCCTTCTGGAATACATGCCCAGCAAGCCAGAAAAATATGGCATAGAAATCTGGACAGCTTATGATGCAAAAATCAGCCATGCATGGAATCTACAGATTTACACAGGCAAACCTGCGAGTGCCATACCTGAGAAAAACCAAGAAAAATGTGACCCTTAATATGACCACTGGACTCTGAGCTCACAATATCATGTGCAGTAATTTCTTTACCACCTTTGACCCTATAGAAAGACTTCTCAGGAGCAAATCTGCCATGATGGGCACAAACCCAAAACCAAACCCTGGCTGCCCCCTGAAATTTAGCAGGTCAAAGACAAGGCTCCACTTTCTTCATACTGAGCTTTTACAGGCAGTAACATTGTTGATTAGATACTTGTTCTGCTTTCAGTTTATATTTGTATTGAAGTTATATTTTTGAAAAAAAACCCAAACTTTTTAGGATTTGTCTAGAAGTAAATATATTTGGGTCAAAACTGACCCGTAACACCTGAGATGTTATTATAGTTAATAATATTAAAATTAAATTAAAATAAGACACATTTTTTTTAGTGACATGTTCTAATACTTTTTAGTAATATTAAACTAACATTACAACATTTTATTTATTTATTGAATTCTCTTGAGGTTCATTTTACCATTTTTTAGACTGAAAGTGAGAGGTACGCTGTTTTTGTGTGTGTGTGAATGAGGGGCAGATATTATAAGTTTATACTTCTTTCTGTTCCTTTTCATTCATGATTTTTCTTTTGGTTGTTATAAGAATTATTTATATGTTGATTGAATGATTGAATGTTGATATATGTTGATTTATATGTTGATTTATCACCATCACTGACACACTCGCCTTTCATCAAAACACACTTCATTTCAGACAAGAAAAAAAGATGAAGAAGAAGAAATTTCCATGTTGAAGGGAAGTTATGTCTGAAGACAAATGAGGTTCACTTGGTAAATAAGCAGATAAGACAGAGAATAGAAACACAGTCAGTGAACTGACCTCAGAGTCTGCAGTCTACGTCCTCGACTCTCCAGAAAACCACACAGCTGCTTCACTCCTGAATCCTGCAGCTTGTTGTTATTCAGGTCCAGCTCTCTCAGATTGGAGGGGTTGGACTTCAGAGCAGAGCTCAGAGACACACAGCTGATCTCTGACAGGCTGCAGCTCCACAATCTGAACAAAGAATAAAACAAAGAGATCAAATCATTGATGATCAATCAGATGTGTTCAGGTTTTGAAATGTGCAGCTCAACATTATTATGACCTAATCAATGAGCTTTCCTATCAAATGAGGAGCATGAATTTGTCCTTCTGATACTGTGAATCATAATCATGTCAGCTTTCTACACACAGCATCCAGATGAAGTTTTTGGCTCAGTTCAATCATGAAGATCTACCTGCTGACCTGCATTCCTGTCATTGGGCTGCTTCTCTCTTCTTTCCATCATTTCCACTTTCCCACACCGTCAAACTCAATTCTGTCCTCATCAGCTGTTCCAATAATCTTACCCGCCTTTGTGAGCACATCACTTCCTGTTTCCTGTCCTTTCAAACTCAGAGCCATTCTGTCATTCTGCCTTTCACACTCATTTGTGCAACAGCCGTCCTCAGAGAGCCTCATCCAAGCAGGGCCGGATCTAGACTGCTATGTTTGGGTGGGCAGCTAAAAATTATTGGTCGGCGACTTTGTTGTGATGAAGACTGGAGGTTTGAGCAGCTGACTAGTGACCTGCAGGTTGCTGGTTTGAGTCCCTGTTCAGATGCTGCCATCTCTGTATCTCTGTGTATCACAACACATCGAACCACAAAAGCTGCTACAACAAGTCAGTAAGAACTACACAGAAAAATAAAACTAGCAGAAAAACTAAACTGACTCAGCTGTACATGTTAGAGCAGGTTACAACTCTGTGTGTGTGTGTGTGTGTGTGTGTGTGTGTGTGTGTGTGTGTGTGTGTGTTCTTTTCTTCAGGTTGCAGTTTGTTGATCAGGTGGATGATGAAGGAGCTCCAGCTGTTTCCCAGTAAAGGTTTAATGGTGGTTACAGGAACAAGTGCTGCTGTTTAGGATGCTAGAAAAACGTTTTCTTTGGCTCCACCTGAGCTCACGGTCTCAGTAACGGCTCCGCCTCTTTGCTCTGCACCGTGTGATTGTAGACAGACTCACGTTAAACTGACGTCAACACCTTTGGTGCTGTTATCAGTCTTTTTGTTGGAAAACTGGGGGCTGCACGAGCTTAATGTTGGAATACTTTGTATTCACACACGTGCTCCTAAATAAGTTTCTATCACAGGTCTGTTTTTAGTCGCTAATGTGGCTGAAACACTCGCGCTGACATGGAGACACCTGAGCGCTGCAGAGTTTAAACGAAGCATCGAAGCAACAAATTGTGTCGAGGATTTTTTATAATGGAATTATTGGAGTTACTCGATTAATCGTTGCAGCTCTGATCTCAAACAGCAGCTTGTAGCAGCTGCTCAGGGTCTGCTAAAGTCAATAATATAATATATTGATGAATATTATTGTAAAAATCATGTCCATCTCTAGAACAGATGCTGATCAAATGGCTGTTTAGAGCCTGCCGCCCTCCTCTTTATACAGTCTATGTGTGGATCACTTCTAGTTTAGCAACAATGAAAAAGCCTCAGGTTAGACAACGATGCATTCAGGATTTGGCTCAAGCTTCCAAGATGGACAAGTGCAGCCACGTGTTTGTGACCAGTCATGTTTGTGCATTTCATGCTGTGTGGAGGAATTTATGTCCAAATTGATTCTAACAGATTCTAAAGATGTGTCATAACGGCCTTAACCTTCCTCTAGTGTTAGGGTCAGCACCGACCATTTAAATCTGTCTATTGTGTCAAGGCTGTTTTGACTTTGTCAGGAACCTTTATTTAAACAAAACGAAACAAAAAACTCTATTTCATTATATTTTAAAATGCTCTGATGAAAATAATGACCTTTGTGGTGTCAGAGTCGATTTTGACTCAGTTATAATACGAGATTATAAATCAATAATTTGTGTCAGAACTGAAATCATAAACACACTGTGACCTCACTGACACTGTCAGAGAGAAGTTAGGAGCTTCCCTGTTTACCTCCTTCCCTGGACAAACATCCTCCTTTATCCCTACTGCTGGTATTGACAGCCTCTCATACTCTGCTTCCAAAGACTGATTAGATCATCCAGATGGGCACAGACATGCACAGACATGTACAGACATGCACAGACATGTACAGACATGTACAGACATGTATGGATGGAGGCAGTTTAGTTTGTTACTTGCAGAGGCCACATCTCCAGTTTGCCAAAATGAGAAGAAGATTTACAATAAGCCAAGCTCTCGATCATATCTTTGCTGAAGATGAGGTAGAAGACACAGAGCACCACAGTGATGAAGATGAGTCAGTTACTGATGAGGAGGACAGTACTGGGTCAGGGCTTTCAAATTTTTTTGGAGTAGCAGGGGGGGCATGCCAAAGTAGCAGGCGCCTTCTGACCGAGACCGAAGCCATGACGGCAGCAGACGATATGAATAGTCACATGGCAGTCGTGAACGAATCAAATGGCTCAGACTGAAAGAACGTAAATATTGCCACGTGCGTGGGCCTTGGAAATGGACGGTGGAAATCTTTTGGGGGGGGGAATTAAAAAGTAGACGGCGCAGAGTGGTGGAGTAGGTGGAAAATGCGCCTGCCGCCAGCATTATTTGAAAGCCCTGCTGAGTATCAACCAGAGGACACAGACACATCTGATGAGTCTGATGAGGAGGTCACAAGTGCTGAAGCTGCTCCTGCTGAAACGTACAAATCAAGAAGTGGTAGCATCTCTTGGAGTACAACCTCTTGGCTTACATGGCAGGGCAGCTGCTTCAGATGTCATCAGAATGACTGCTGGGATGGAAACGTTTGCTGTGACAAGAATAAGTCATCATTGCTGTGACAAACCTTGAAGGGAAAAAGTGCACATTTGGAATGATGAGTACTTGGATGTTTGGTGCTCTTCTTCTTGCTGGAGTGTACAGATCCATCAATGAGGCTGCTGATAGTATGTGAGACACGTCAACAGCCAGAACTATTTTCTGGACAACAACACCACTTCAGACCTTTCCAATGATATCAAGAGTCTTTAGATCTGACAGCAGAGATCCTGGAGCAAAATCTGACAAGCTTGCTTCCACTGATGTTCAACCTAGGGTCAGAGGTGACAGCAAATAACCGTTTTGTCCCTTTCCATAGAAAATGCCCCTTCTGGAATACATGCCCAGCAAGCCAGGAAAATATGGCATAGAAATCTGGACAGCTTATGATGCAAAAACCAGCTATGCATGGAATCTACAGATTTACACAGGCAAACCTGCGAGTGCCATACCTGAGAAAAACCAAGAAAAATGTGTGACCCTTAATATGACCACTGGACTCTGAGCTCACAATATCATGTGCAGTAATTTCTTTACCACCTTTGACCCTATAGAAGGACTTCTCAGGAGCAAATCTGCCATGATGGGCACAAACCCAAAACCAAACCCTGGCTGCCCCCTGAAATTTAGCAGGTCAAAGACAAGGCTCCACTTTCTTCATACTGAGCTTTTACAGGCAGTAACATTGTTGATGAGATACTTGTTCTGCTTTTAGTTTATATTTGGATTGAAGTTCTATTTTTGAAAGGAAAAAGAAACTTTTTAGGATTTGTCTAGAAGTAAATATATTTGGGTCAAAACTAACCCCGAACACCTGAGATGTTACGATCGTTAATAATATTAAAATTAAATAAAAATAAAACAAAATTTTTTAGTGATATGTTCTAATACTTTTTATTTATTTATTGAATTGTCTTGAAGTTCATTTTACCATTTATTTAGACTGAAAGTGAGAGGTATGCTGTTTTTGTGTGTGTGTGAATGAGGGGCAGATATTATAAGTTTATACTTCTTTCTGCTCCTTTTCATTCGTGATTTTTCTTTTGGTTGTTATAAGAATTATTTATATGTTGATGGAATGATTGAATATCGATATATGTTGATTTATATGTTGATTTATCACCATCACTGACACACTCACCTTTCATCAAAACACACTTCATTTCAGGGAGAGATCAAGATGGCGGAACAGGAGTAGGACATCTTTGGTGTGGGCTTCCGCTCTAGGTATCTAATTGTCCTTTTAGATGGTTTTCCATGAGATATCCTTGACACACTGACTATTTAATACATTGGAATTTGACTCTTGAGTGACTTTAACCTGGTAAAACAGAGGAATGGCGGCAAATTTGAGGAAATACAAGTATACTGGTTCTGCGGCCGCTAAGCCTCTGAGTAAAGTACTTCCAAAACCGGGACCTCTACCTCTCCTTCACTGACTTTTGGCGAGACGGACGTAATGTTCCTGAAGGCTGACATTATAGCCTCTATAAAATCAGATATTTCAGCAGTGATTAAGTCAGAAATGAAAGATGCCCTTGCCGATGACTTTATTAAAAGTGAACTACAAGCAGTGAGAGCGGAAGTGGCTAATGGTACAATGCTACTTCGTACAGACCTGAACCAGGTTAAACAGAGTGTTAAAGAGGAGGAAGATGGTTTATCATACTGGTCCAATGAGGTTGTCGCCCTGCGCAGCACAGTGATGGAACTTAAAGATGAGGTGAAGGGGCTCAGAAAAAAATGTGAGGATATGGAGGGGCGCATGAGAAGGTGCAATGTTTTTTTTTTTTACACATTCTGTGTACCACGTTATATTCTGATTTAAGGTGATGTATTACTCCAGGGGACAATACCCTAGGTTTATGTGAGATTAACAAGGTGTCTAGTTAGTCCATGGTTAAGGGCATGTTCTATATATTATTTACATAAAAATGTGTATATATAAGGGCATCAGTGCTTTAAAGTGAGGGGACCATTTCTTTTTTTTTTTTTTGAACAAGGCAGGAGCCCAGACAGAGAGCTATGATCCCCAGTACAAGCACAAATGTGTGGATTTTTTTTTTTTTTTTAGGTGTTTTCTTTGGGAGATAGGGTTGGGACTATCTATCTGTCTGTTTTGAGACTTTTTTCTGTTTGGTATTCTCTTATGTTTTGTGTGCTCCACATTACAGTTTGGTTGGCCATATATGTGCAGTATTAATGTTAATGGATCTGTTAGTGGTTACCCAGTTAACTGTGTGAGTTGGAATGTAAAATCCCTTAATGGGCCAGTAAAACTTAGGAAAATTATCACACATTTGAGACAGCTTAACACTAATATTGCTCTTTTACAAGAGACCCATTTGCATGCAGCAGATAGTATGCATTTAAACAAGAGATGGACTGGTCAGGTGTTCCAGTTCAATTTCCAAGCCAAATCAAGAGGGGTAGCCATTTTAGTTGGTTGTCAGGTGCAATTTATAGCGTCCACTGTGTATGCGGATACTGCTGGACGCTATGTAATAGTAGTGGGGAATCTATACGCACTTCCAGTAATCTTAGCCTTAGTATATGCACCAAACTGGGATGATCACATGTTTTTTAACACATTTTTCTCAAAGATGCCTAATATATCAACACACAATCTCATAATTGGGGGGATATAAATTGCGTGCTATCCTCTCTTGAGCGAAGCACAGCAAGGAAAATCTGCCTTACTAAGGTTGCTCAATCAATTAATTCATTTCTTAAAACTTATGGTATGGTGGGCGCTTTTGAATTCCAACTTCAAGACCTTATTCATTCTTTTCTCCTGTTCATAAGACTTACTCACGAATTGATTATTTCTTCCTCGATAAACGAATTCTACCTTCAGTGAAAGAATGTGATTATGGAGCAATAATTATATCTGACCATAGTCCTCTTACAATGAAATGGAATATTCCTGTCATGCAAGCGGTCTATCGTCCATGGCGGCTTAATCCCTTACTTTTATCCGATGAAGACTTTGTTAAAACGCTTTCATTGGAAATTAATTTTTTTATTGATGTTAATTGAACACCGGCGATGTCTCTTGGTACTGTTTGAGAGTCATTAAAGGCCTATTTGAGGGGTCAAACCATCTCTTACTGTGCAAATAAAAAGAAGAAAAACATGGAATGGCTAAGACAACTAACAGATGAGATTTCACAGTTAGAGAATACAGCCACTCTTGTTCACAAGACCTACTGAAGAAACATCTGTCTCTCTAAACTGAATTTAATATTTTGTCTACCCAGCAGGCGGAGTATTTAATATCCAAATCTAGGTATGGTCACTACGAATATGGTGAAAGGGCTGGGTGATTACTTGCTCAACAGTTACGGCAGCATTCAGCTAGTCAGGATATTTCTGCAAAAAATGATGACCAAGGTGTAAAACGCTGTGATAATGCTGGAATTAATTTATGTTTCAGTAAATTTTACCAATCACTGTATACATCTGAGGCATCATTTAACCCAGCTGAGCTAGAGGATTCTTTTTTTAAGAATGTTAAAACCCCATCAGTAAGTTCAGACCTGTTTAATGAACTGGAGAAAGATCTTTCTCTAGAGGAGATAAACTCTGCAATTAAAGATATGCAAAATGGAAAGTCTCCAGGCCCGGATGGCTTCCCAATGGAATTTTTTAAGGCTTTCTCCTCTATTATTATCAGTTTTTGAAGAATCGTTTAGCATGCAATCATTACCATTGTCTATGCGTCAAGCTGTAATTTCTTTGCTATTAAAGAAGGAGAAAGATCCCTTAAACTGTAGTTCATATTGCCCGGTTTCACTATTGAATTCAGACTCAAAAATCCTTAGTAAAGTGTTGGCGAAGCAACTTGAACAGGTTATCCCCACAATTGTTTCATCTGACCAGACAGGATTTTTAAAAAATCGCCAATCCTTTTTTAATATCAGGTGGCTGTTTAATGTGTTATATACTCCCACCCCACCTGGCCATAACTGTGATGAGGTAATACTTTCGTTAGATGCTGAGAAAGCGTTTGACCGAGTGGAGTGGAATTACCTTTTTAGGACTTTAGAGACTTTTAATTTTGGTCCTAAATTTATATATCGTGGGTAAAGTTGATATACACCTCACCAATAGCAGCTGTACGCACTAACTGCAATTTATCCAGCTATTTTGAATTGACACGTGGTACGAGGCAGGGGTGCCCACTTTCCCCACTTTGATTCGCGCTTGCGATTGAACCGCTTGCTGTAAGTGTTGCTGCAAAGTCAGGTGATTAAAGGTATCATTCGATTCTGCACTGAACATAAAGTTTCCTTATATGCAGATGATGCGTTTTTGTAAACTTCAGACTCTTCATCTAGTTTTCCTGAGTTACTTATTTTACTTCAAAAATTTGGGAGAATATCTGGTTATAAGATTAATCTTCAAAAAAGTGAGCTGATGCCTGTGACATTTATAGAAGGGAAGCCTATGGGCGCTGTTCCTTTTAAAATTAGTTCTAAAAAATTTAAATATCTAGGTATCTGGATAACTCGATCCTATAAGGACCTTTATAAGGCGAATTATTTACCACTATTGGTGAATCTTAGGCAGGACATTGCTAGGTGGGAATCCTTACCTCTCTCCCTTGCGGGAAGAATCAATTCAATTAAAATGACTATACTGCCTAAATTTCTTTATCTATTTCAGAGTGTGCCAATGTTCCTTACTAAGTCTTTCTTTTCTAATTTGGACAGCGACTTATCAGCATTTGTTTGGAATAAAAAGCATCCACGGATTGGCAGGAAGATGCTGCAATTACCTCGTAGTCTTGAAGGCATGTCATCCCCTAACTTCATGTACTATTATTGGGCGGCTAACATTAGAACCTTATTATATTGGTTAAAAAAGGAAACTCCTGTTCCAAGTTGGGTGGCCTTGGAAAGAGGCTCAATTGTATCTAGTTCTCTCTCCGCTTTACTCTGCTCCAAGTTACCTTTTAATCAACCAGTCTCAACATATACTTCTAATCCAGTGGTAACTCCAGTGGAGTTATTATTGGCTGCCCCTGTGTCAAATAATCACGTTTATTCCTTCATTAACAGATTCAACTTTTAATGCCTGGGCTCAAAAAGGAATAAATTTATTATATGATCTATATGTAGATAATAGGTTTGATTCATTTGAACAGTTGGTACAGAAATTTGACATTAATAAATCACAGTTTTTCAGATATTTGCAATTGAGACATTTTGTAATGTCCAACTCTGAGTGCTTTCCTCTACACCCTTCTACCTCTGTTGTTGATAAGATTCTGGATTGTAGGTCTAACACAAAATGATCCATGAGTAGAGTTTATACACTGCTTAATTCATACCATGATACCAATTTGGATTCTCTGAAATACAGGTGGGAGATGGACTTGGAGGAATCCATATCAGATTCAGACTGGCAAAAGGTTATTCAAAATATTTATTCTTCCTCAATTTGTATAAGGCATGCAATAGTTCAATTGAAGGTAGTACACCGTCTACGTTGGTCTAAAGATAAATTGTACAAGTTTAAAAAGGACTTGGATCCGACATGTGATCGCTGTAAACTGACTCCAGCTACACTTTTACATACATTCTAGACTTGTCCAAAACTGCATGGGTATTGGCAATCTAGTTTTGATACTTTATCAGAAATATCTGGACACGTTATTCACCCGTCACCACTCATCACTCTCTTCGGGGTGGCCCCAGCAGATATCATCCTCAGCAAACATCAGAGGAATATGATAGCCTTGTGCTCTTTTCTGGCCAGGAGACTGATTCTGTGTAGATGGAAAGATCCACATCCTCCGGTATATGGACAATGGATAAAAGAGGTTATGCATTACATTCATCTGGAGAAGATTAGATACAAGGTCAAGGGATCTGTTAAAAAATTCTACAATACCTGGCAGCCATTTTTATTTTATTTTGAAGGTATTTCGGCAGACAAATTTGTGTACTGATCAATTGTTGGTTGTATTATATATGCACAAACCTGAGATTAATATTAGTTACTTTACAAACACGAGATGTACACATGTTGATGTAATAGATCCGGCATAGAAGGGGTGGGGTAGGAGGGATTTTTGTAGTATATGTGTATTTTTGTTGTTGTTTTATGTTTACTTAAAAAAAAACAAAAAAAACAAAACAAAACAATAAAAACACTTTGATCAAAAAAACAAAAAACACACTTCATTTCAGACAAGAAAAAAAGATGAAGAAGAAGAAATTTCCATGTTGAAGGGAAGTTATGTCTGAAGACAAATGAGGTTCACTTGGTAAATAAGCAGATAAGACAGAGAATAGAAACACAGTCAGTGAACTGACCCCAGAGTCTGCAGTCTACATTCTGAACTCTCCAGAAAACCACACAGCTGCTTCACTCCTGAATCCTGCAGCTTGTTGTTACTCAGGTTCAGCTCTCTCAGATGGGAGGGGTTGGACTTCAAAGCTGAGCTCAGAGACACACAGCTGATCTCTGACAGGCTGCAGCTCCACAAGCTGAACAAAGAATAAAACAAAGAGATCAAATCATTGATGATCCAATCAGATGTGTTCAGGTTTTAAATGTGCAGCTCAGCATTATTATGACCTAATCAATGAGCTTTTCTATCAGCATGAATTTGTCCTTCTGATACTGTGAATCATAATCATGTCAGCTTTCTACACACAGCATCCAGATGAAGTTTTTGGCTCAGTTCAATAATGAAGATCTACCTGCTGACCTGCATTCCTGTCATTGGGCTGCTTCTCTCTTTCTTTTTTATTATACAACCATCTCCAGACTGCTTGATGCTCAAACTCTGTTATGACACAAATGTCATTTTAACTCTCATCCTACCCACTGGGGTCCATGCAGACCTCAGAGGGAGATTTCTGTCATATCTCACAGGTGGTTTTATTCAATCATTCCAATTTTTTATTTCACATTTTCCATCAGTTTGTTCTTAGTGATGTCACATCATTGTTTTCTATTTCTGCTCTGATTGATTAGTGCTTCATAAAAATACTCCAGTCTAAAGCAGCCACTTCCACCTCTGCAGTTTTTCATTTATTTCTTTTTAAACCAACAGCGGACCAAAAAGGTGTGTGTGTGTGTGTGTGTGTGTGTGTGTGTGTGTGTGTGTGTGTGTGTGTGTGTGTGTGTGTGTGTGTGTGTGTGTGCGTGCGTGTACATGTATGCTGTGTTAATCAGCACATATGACTCTGCTCTGTAGTTTAAACTCTTTGTGCTTCTTCTACTATCAGCTCAGAGCATTTGTTGTAACCTAAAAACTCTGTATCTCCTTTTTTCATAAGGGAGATTTCTGTCATATCTCACAGGTGGTTTTATTCAATCATTTCAAATTTTTATTTTGACTTTTTGATAAATTTGTTCTTAATGATGTCACATCATTGTTTTCTATTTCTGCTCTGATTGATTAGTGCTTCATAAAAATACTCCATTATAATGGGCTCGACGCACGGGGAGCGAGTAACGATAGCGACAATTGGCCTGCATTGCCACTGGGGTGAAACCGAACACACTGGATGCAATAGCAAGGGCAGCATTGCAAATCACGCTCTCACGTGACTTGTCTCCAAGAAATTTGATTGGTTATGAAATTGGAGGGATTTTGGTATTTTCAAAGCAGTCCGTGTCAGACAAGGCAATAAAGATGAGGAGTCAGAAGATTTTACTGGAACTGACAGAAATCTTGCTGTTAAGTCTCCTCTACAAAAGAAAAAGACAACCCTGGGTTCATCCTATATGATCACAAAAGTCCTCTCTATCCTTCTGTTTAAGGTCAGCCTGGTGCCAACACGTTTCCATTCGGCTACCTTTTATGTGTAACTTGATAATCACTACGTGAATTGTTATATAATTCATATATTCACAACTCTGTTAATCAGCAACAGTCATTGAACTCACAGCAGAGTCTCCAGTTTACAGTTTGGACTCTTTAATCCAGCAGACAACAGCTTCACTCCTGAATCCTGCAGTTTGTTTGAGCTCAGGTCCAGATATGTCAGATGGGAGGGGTTGGACTTCAGAGCTGAAGCTACAACTTCACAGTGAGTCTCTGAGAGTCCACAGTTTAAAAGGCTGAAACACAAGAAAAGCAAATTAAAGTGATTTAGAAACAGAACATAGAGAACAACCAAAGATAGAAAACATGACTTTAATAATAATAATAATAATAATAATAATAATAATAATAATTCTTAAGTGCTTTGCTGAATGGTGTTGGTGATCACGGTCCTCCAGCATGCCCTATCTCTCACACAGTGCAGCAGCTCATTTGGTGTGTTAGAATAGATAAACGTTTAACTGTTTTTCTGTGTATCACATTGTGTTCATCATAAACATGCACATGACCATCAAATTGTAAGCACAAAACATACTCACGCACACCCGTACCCTCCAAGTGAGGAAAGCAGGTAACGCCTGTTTCCTGACGTCACACACACATACACACACCCCCACACACTCATGTGACGCTAAAATAAAAGAGCCGGCAGGAAGAAGGAGGTCAGACTCTCTTTCGGACCCACACACGAGTGTTGGCTGACGGAGACTCTCCCTGCAGGTTAAAAGATCAACTACGGGTTTCTGTGTCTTTCTTTATTTAACGGTGGTCCGAACCTAACATGGTGTTCTTAGAATAAAATTATACATTTGAGATAAAATGCCATAAACAATATCAACTTAAAGAGAAAAGAAGACCCACTTCACTACATGATAAACATGTAAATGAATTTAGCAAACACAGAATGAAAAAGATGAAAATATCATCAATTTGGCAGTAAAGCACCTCTGACACTGAAGTTCTCACACATTTGATTTGACTTCATATTCGACCCCTCTACTGATTTCAGTTGACAGACGCTGTAAAAATGAAACTTTTTCTTGTCTTTTTGTGTTTTTGATGCTTTAACAGTTTATACTTTACTGCCCTCAGTAAGCAGCTTTAAATGAGAGCACATAGAACTCACTGTGAACATTAATAATAAAGTTAAATAAACAAGTTCACAGGATGAACAGATACAAGTTTTAGAAGTGCAGCAGTGCATAAAGTGCAAACAAAGGCAGCTTTAAGGACACACACTTGTTTGTCTCCATCAGTGGTGGTCTTTGGGACTTTGAGTCTCTGTGAGATGGAAACTGTCAGCACCATCTCATATCTCATTCCACCACGTTCACCGACTCAGAGCTCGAGGAGGAAACAGGAAACGTCCCATCATTGCTAAATTTGAACATTTCCAGCAGAAAGAACGGCTTAAAAGCAAGAAGCAGGAATTCAAAGGAACATTGTTTGGTATGAAGGAGCAGTTTCCCAATGAAACCAACAACAGGTGGAAAATACTATATCCCACTGTGAACACAGACACAGGGGTAAACGGGCCCCCCTCATCATGGATCAGCTCTACACTGACAGACAGTTACTCCAGGATCCCACCACCACCCTGTGGCTCCTCTGAATGGACAAGAAGGCAAAGAAAAGGATTAATGAGTAAAACTAAATTATGATCACACACACACACACACACACACACACACACACACACACACACACACACACACACACACACACACACACACACACACCTGTAAGGCAGGTATACCAAACTCAAGCTCAGTAGCATCAGCTTGCTGATATAACACTCTGTCTTTCCTCCAGCTTGGTACTAAATAGCAGCATGTAGCTAACAGAGGTGTCAGGTATCTATTAAACTATTAAAGCATCTCTTCCCTCTCATGATGCTGAGAGCAGAGCGGCTTTGCTAACAAAGCTAATGACTGAGGTGATGTTAGCGGTTTTAGCTTTTTAGCAGAACAGCTGTTAGCATTCAGTCCACGTGCTTCTTTGGATTCAGACACATTTCTCTATTCAGGCGTCCCTGCAGTCACACACACTTTTCTTTCTCTCAGCAGATTCATTCAGTGACCTGTTGGTGCAGGGGCTGCTGTGAAAAGGTGAGTTAAGGAGCATTTTAAGGATGTTCAGACTGTCATAGCTGTGGTGTTTCTGTGAAAACCCTAAAAGCTTATCTACACATCATGAAGTATGCATGCTGTATAGCAGGCTGCAAGTCTCACTTCACAGATTACAGTGCTTTAAATGTTTCCTTTACTGTCACCATCAACACCAACCAGACAAGACACCGACTCTGTCCACCAAGAGGAGCCACCCTGAAGACTCCCTGGATGTGGCGTCTCAACATAGCAGCAACCAGGTGGACATGTTGGAGTCCATAAATAAGAAAGTGTCCAGCTCTGACGGCCTGGCCCTGCTGGAAATCCTCCACAGAGAGTTTGAGGCTCTGCGGGAGTCTGTGGATTTCAGCCAGCAGCAGGTGGAAGCACCCACTGTGGAAAACACTGTTCTCAGGGAGTCGGAGAAACGAGAACGGACGTGAGGGAACGAACAAAGACGTGAAAAAAACCTAGAGGGTCAAATAAGTTTGCACCTGAAAAAAGCTGAGCTGAGCAAAGAGCGAGGACCCAGGAGGGAACAAGTCCCAGCTTTTTATTTGTTTCTGTCGGCCGGCAGCGCTTGTAAAACACGGGGACACGACCACACGGTAATGAACCCATAATGCACCTGCACAAGCATCAATGCAGCAACACGGGCCACTTACGTAGGTTACGTAGCTCTGCAAAGATTCACTGCAGAAGTCTAAATCTCAACAATTCACTGAGATGAGCCATTTGTTCAGTTTGCTTCTTCTGA
Organism: Amphilophus citrinellus; assembly: GCA_013435755.1. NCBI lineage: Eukaryota > Metazoa > Chordata > Actinopteri > Cichliformes > Cichlidae > Amphilophus > Amphilophus citrinellus. Next base: position 35,219 of record JACBYM010000687.1, read on the forward strand.
CATTAGAGGCTCATTAAATGATTCAGTCTCAGGTGAAAAAGCTTTGAACTGAAAACCCAGAAACAAAAACATGCACGTCACAATCAACAAAAACATAAATACCAAGCAGAATATAAGTACACATCTGTAACTACTGTGAACCACTGACCCTCAGTGACCTACGCCACTCCAATTCTCAACATTAGTCTCATTAAATGCAATAACAACAATATTCACCACTGTCACACCTACAAATATATCAACAAGTGATTATTGAATTTGTATTTTAACAAAATATTCAAATATTTACAAACTGCTCACAAGAAAGCTCAATCATGGAGTCCATTTAACCACGTTTCCCACAAGCCTCTAACATACTGATAGAAATCAAATGTTTAATGAAATAACTCAAATGTCCTGTAACCTAAATACAGTTAATAACTCCATGTTACAATCAGCTTTCCCCGTGCTTATTACTTATACAAACAACAGCTTCACACAGATGATCACCAAGGCTGAACAACTGAACCACAGCAGAGATTAAGGAGACTGAGTGAAGCTCTTTTGGTGAGTCACTCTGCAAATCACACGACTTCCAAAGCAGCCATTTGTATGCGACTGCTGCATTGTGCTAGGCTAAGTGTATTTTGCATCGAGTGTCTGATAGTTCTGTGAATGAGTCCCAGAATGAGCACCAAAGGTACTTTTTGCTGTGCCAAAAACTGCAGTAATAACAGCAAGACTTCCATTGACCCCAGGACGGCTCAGAAGTACAGATTTCATCAATTTCCTACCAAAAAAGAGGTGAGCGACCAATGCTGAGAGTCACTGAGTCAATGAGTGTGAACAGTGAAAAGCTGAGTTCAAACTGATGATGAATGATAAGGTCAGTGAATCAGAATGGGTGTTTGCTGATTTCAGAAATATTTGTGAAACATGATTAAATCCTGCAGCTAGCAGCCAGGCCCCTGTAGTCAGTGCAGACCAAGGTAGCTTAGCCACCGTTAGCTCTCCCCCAGCAGATCTCGAGCAGCCGGGAAATCAGGCCGGCTGAGTGACTGAGGGGGAAGAGTAGTCCTACACAGAAGCCTATTAGAAGCCTAATAATATTAGATATTATTAGTCTTATTAGGATATTATTATTAGGCTTCTAATTAGGGGTGGGACTTTAACGCGTTAATTTCGATTAATTAATTACGGGGAAAATAACGAATTAAAATTTTTAATGCATTTTAATCGCACTTTGCACCGTGGAACGTTTCTCAGTGCACGAGTTCCAGGCATATAGATTATATCGACGCACAATGTCCAAATTCAGGGGCCGCATCCTTCGAAGGACCCGGCCCACGTAGAGTGCAAAGTCCGGAAGTTATCAGCTAGCCTTCATATCAGCGTCGCCTGCCCTCACCTCTGCGTAGCTCATGTCGCCTAGCAGCCGAGAGTGTAAAGCACAGCTGTGTAAAAGCAGCTGGTTAAACGGAGAATGAACTTTTTCTCCTTTTTGTGGTTTAATTTTAATTCTTTTATTCAAATAAGCTGTTAAAACAAGCATAACACATTTCAACATCAAGGAATACAGCTGAGGGAATGATTAATTTCCAACTATATTAAGTGAGACATTCATGTTGAATAAAACTATCCAGTTATGATGCTTAACTTTAATTTCAGGAGTTTGTTTATGACAGGAGCACTTCCGCCCTTCGTTGGTCTGTGTAGTAGACTGGTGGGAAAATAAACTAAATTTTGAAGTTTAAGCTTATGTATATTGATTCATTCATCAACCAAACTTAAATTAATATTTCTCATGTTAAATATTTAAATGTGATTAAAATGAGATTAAGTTAGATTAATTAATTACTTAGAAAGCTTCTAATTAATTCGATTAATTTTTTTAATCGAGTCCCACCCCTACTTCTAATATTAGAAGCCTAATAATAATTCACGTTGACAGTAATAACACCCAGTTACACCAATCAGATGTCACTAAAGTTAATATTTAATCGGTGTGTAACTTTGCCAAAACAATGTGGGATTGGTAAATGGGTAGCTGACCCGCAGCATAAAGATCAATGATACCTAAGCTCATAGCAGCAGTGATCTTCAACAATTTTACTTTTGTCAATTCATGTCCTGTTAATGAGACAAGCTAATTAGCTGCTGATGAAGATGTCATGAAACTATCTGATGTCAGTTGGTTAGTATGAGTAACAGAGGAAACTGTTAGAATGAAGCTGTGGGAGGGCAGCCTTCTGCTGCTACCAGTTAGTGTGGGTAAAAAGAAACATCAAAGAGAGATATAATACAAGTATGAAGCTATTTTTACAACAAACACCTGGAACACTGTTTAAGAATGATGAGAATGTCACAGTGTGAATATATAAAGAACTACTAATCTGCACTAACTGATAATGTTAATCACATCTGGACTCACTGAGCCTTTCTGCAGTTCCTCACAGCTGGGATCAGTCTCCATCGTCCCTCCTCTGATGTGTTGTACTTCTTCAGGTCCAACTCATCCAGAACCTCCTCTGACATCTGCAGCATGTAGGCCAGAGCTGAGCACTGTATCTCTAAGAGTCTCTCTGATCTGTTCTTTGACTTCAGGAACTCTTGGATCTCCTGATGTACTGAGAGGTCCTTCATCTCCATCAGACAGTGGAAGATGTTGATGCTTCTGTCGGGAGAGATTTGATAACTGTTCATCTCCTTCAGGTTCTTGATGGCTCTCTGGATGATTTCTGGGCTGTTCTCTGTCTGACCCAGCAGAACTCCTAAGAGTCTCTGGTTGGACTCCAGAGAGAGGCCATGAAGGAAGCGAACAAACAGGTCCAGGTGGCCGTTTTTACTCTTCAAGGATTTCTCCATGACTCTGCTCAGAAAGACGTCCAGAGATTGGAAAGACTGATCACTGAGTTCTAGAAACCTAAAAATCGTCTCCTTAAATGACTTTGGGTTTGAGTCACTGTTTTCCTTTTTTTTTAAGACGTCCCCCAGGAAGTCCTTCAGCTCCTCTGTCTTCCTGTTGGTGAAACAGTGGAACATGTAGACTGCAGCCAGAAACTCCTGAATGCTTAGATGAACAAAGCAGTAGACTGGTTTCTGGAAGATCACACACTCTCTTTTGAAGATCTCTGTACAAACTCCTGAGTACACCGAGGCCTCTGTCACATCCAGACCACACTGCTCCAGGTCTTCTTGATAAAACATGATGTTTCCTTTCTCCAGATGTTCAAACGCCAGCCTCCCCAGCTTCAGAAGAACTTCCCTGTCAGCCTCCATCAGCTCCTGTGGATTCGTCTCATGTCCCTCATGGTACTTGTTCTTCTTCCTCTTTGTCTGAACCAGCAGGAAGTGTGAGTACATGTCAGTCAGGGTCTTGGGCAGCTCTCCTCTCTGCTCTGTAGTCAACATGTGCTCCAGAACTGTAGCAGTGATCCAGCAGAAGACTGGGATTCTACACATGATGTGGAGGCTCCTGGATGTCTTCATGTGGGAGATGATTCTGCTGGACAGCTCTTCATCACTGAGTCTCCTCCTGAAGTACTCCTCCTTCTGGGCATCAGTGAAACCTTGTACTTCTGTGAACCTGTGGACATGATTAGGAGGGATCTGATTGGCTGCTGCAGGTCGGGAAGTTATCCAGATGAGAGCCGAGGGAAGCAGATTCCCCTCGATGAGGTTTGTCAGCAACACATTGACTGATGACTTCTGTGAGACATCAGACACGAGCTTCCTGTTGGTGAAATCCAGTGAAAGTCTGCTTTCATCCAGGCCGTCAAAGATGAACAGAAGTTTACAGATAGTGAGCTTCTCTGCTGGGACCTTCTGTAATGTTGGATGGAAAACATGGAGCAGCTCCAGAAGACTGTACTGCTGATCTGGGATCAGGTTCAGCTCCCTGAAAGAAAGCAGAATCACCACACCGACATGTTGGTTCTCCAAGCCCTCTGCCCAGTCCAGAGTGAACTTCTGCACTGAGAAGGTTTTTCCAACACCAGCGACGCCGTTGGTCAGAACCACTCTGATGGGTCCCTGTTGGTCAGGGAAGGCTTTAAAGATGTCGTGGCACCTGATTGGAGTGTCATGGAGGGTCTTCTTCTTCTTGGAAGCTGTCTCCAGCTGCCTCACCTCATGTTGGGTATGAAGCTCTTCACTCTGTCCCTCTGTGATGTAGAGCTCAGTGTAGATCCTGTTCAGGAGGGTTCTACTTCCTGTTTCATCACTTCCTTCAGTCACACGTTCACATCTCCTCCTCAGACTGATCTTATGTTCCTCTAAAAGCTCCTGCAGACCAGGATCTGCTAAACAACCAGAAAAACAATGAAAGCAAAGAGAAAGAAAACTCTTTAATATCTGAACATCACAACAAGAAGTCCAGTTTTCAGAAATGAGTCCATCAGCAGACAGATGTTCAGTCTTACTTTGTACACAGCTGCTCTGACTGGCTGTCTGCAGTCCAGCTCTGGTTCTGGATCTTTCTCCACACTGGGGTCCAGGTTCATTACTGAAGTCTGGAGGAAGATCTTTGGAGTCGCCACTCTTCATGGACAGACAGCTGGATACTGAAGACTCTGCTGTGTGTCTGTGCTGCTGACCTCTGGAAACACAAACACAGAATAAAATCATAGCTGCTCTTTTACATGTTCATGTTGTTGGGCACTGAGCTGCTTTCCTGGCAGGAAAAAGGCTGTGAATCTTTTCCTGCTTCTAACAGCTGCTGTTTTTCTCCCAAATCCTGATGGTAGCTGTGAAAGAACTGATGTGTTTGAAGTGGAAATGTTGGAGTGAAGCACTGAGAGAACAGATGACACAGCCCCTCCCTGCCCTGTGAGCAAATCTCTCATTCACAATAGTTTGAATAGATTCAGTTACACAGTTCTTCTGTTTGCTATCAAATGTGTTTGTTTCTCACGTTATTCATATGTTCATGTTGGTAATGTTTGGAATTCAGACTGAATTGATTGTTATCTGCTGCAGCAGCCTCAGCACCCCTCCTGCCCACAGCCTCTCTGGGATGCTCTTTTTAGACCAAATCATGTTAATAATTGACCTCATCAGCTGGGAGACGTTCCTCATTTCAGGATCTGCACATTCAGTCTCTGTTTCCAGCCTCAAGTTGTTTGACAGCAGAAACATCAGTGAAGAAGCTCAAGTTTCCTCAGTCTGATTTCAAACTGATGGAGCTGTAAATGTGAGCTTTAGCTTTCTATGAAGCCAGCTTTGGGCAGAACGCTGTATGGTACAGCTGCACTACATGGCAAACATTTTTCTTTATCAAATCTTATAAAGGCTCATAAACTTTCTGATGGACTGGCTGAGGGCTTTCTGTGGATCAGACTGTATGTGGATCTATGACACTTCCATTGTGTGTCCAGTCAAAGCGTGTGTGTGTGGCCCTGAATGTGATTCTCATTTCCCAAAGTGGTCCTGAGTGACCCTGAATGTGACAGCCCTGCTTTAACCTCCTCAGACCCTGCGTCCATATGGGGACGTTACATTTAGGCTCTGCTGCACCTCATACTTCATTCTGCTCAATGGTGTTTTAGACTTTGTTCATCCATGTTGACTTTGTTGAGTTATGCTATCAAATAAAGCCATCGTCCCATCTGAGGACATTTTTACAAAAGTATGTAACAACCATGGAACAAAATCCAACTTCCTGTTCAAAGAGGAAGTTGAGTTTATCTGCGTATCAGGTTCATGTGATCACTAGTTTCTCTGTGGGAAAATAACCTGATGTTGATCCTCACTGAAGCTTTGCTGTGTTAGTGGGAATGCAACAGTTCAGTGAAGCTGATCTAACAGACAGCAGCATTTTGATTCCTGCTCAATGAATCATCTTCACATTTACAGCACAGACAGGCTCTTACTTTGTGTCTGACGCTTCATTACTGAAGTCTGGAGGACGATCTTTGGACCAATCACTCTTCATAGACAGACAGCTGGATCCTGGAGACTCTGCCCTGCCCTCCTCTTCCTCCAAACCACTCATCTTCAGTCAATTTGAGAGAGAAACCAGCAACACCAACTGAGAGCAGAGCAGCAATCAGAAAAGTTTGTTCGAGATACACAAGACTGAAAAAAGAGGAAGTACAAAACAGTCACTCGGCTGTGTAGTAAAGCCAGCAGACTCTTCAGCTTTAAATGAATGGATCCTTATTCACTCTTTAGTCCACAGAAAGACGCTCAGAGACTCTGACAGTAGAAGAAGAAGAAGGTTGGACTCACTCACCTGGTTTTCCTCCTCCTGCTCTGACTGTAAAACAGAGTCTGAACTCTGAACACTTTCAGTTCCTCCCTCACAGAAAATCATATGACAGGAAGTGGATGCTACACAGATGTGTTTTTTAAACAGGAGCTTCTCTCTTCTGATTGCTATCTGGGATCAATAATTAGTTTTTATGCTTTATTTATTCAGACTCTCAGCTGTTGTTATGTAGCTGATGTGATGGGGATATACACTCCTGATCAAAATCTTAAGACCAGTTTAAAAATTGCCAAGAATTTGCATTTTGCACTATTGGATCTTAAGAAGGTTCTAAGTAGAGCTTCACAATGCTAAAAGAAGAAATCAGTGCAAGAGAGGCTTTTAAAGGCTATGGTCTTGAACTTTTGATCAGCTGAAAAAAAAAATCATGTTTTGAGTGTAAATGCAGTTTTCAAAAAATTCCCTGCTCAAAAGTTATTGTCTCTTGTGCCGATTTCTTTTTTAACTGGTCTTAAGATTTTGATCAGGAGTGTATGTTGGGATACACCGAAGAGCTGCTTCCAGCTCCTGGTTCAGACATTCAGTTTGGTTTGTGGATGAAAACCAGAGGAAAAACTGATCTGGGCACCAAGAGTGATACAGAACTCCTTCTAGATGTGGGATGTGATTTGTGGCCTTCGATCCGAAACTGAGGAACTCCATGAAGTTGAAAAACTTGGTCCATTAATAGATGGGCTGTCTCCAGAGTAGAAGGAAGCTTGGGCAGGGCAACGATTCTTTAGAGAATCAATCAATAATAGTCATTATGGTGGTATAAGGAAGGAAGAGGATGGAAGGAGGAAACCCATTGATGAAATCGATGGAGATATGGGCTACACAAAGAACGGAGGGGGATGCCTCTATACAGCTGAACACAATGTAAAAACAATGTCACTCAGCAGGAAGTCATCACAGCTTTTTGACATGTTGGAGCAAAATCACAGATGGTTGCAGACGTCCCTGTTCCTCTGTAGAAGGGTGGAACAACCGCTACAGCCTAAAAACATCACTTTTTATTGGACATCTTTGCTACATCCAGCTGTGCTGCTGTGTTACACTTTTTTTATTTTTCTTTCTTTTGTCAGCAGCAGAGTCTTCAGTATCCAGCTGTCTATGAAGACTGAACAGGTCAAAGGTCATCCTGCATTCTTCAGTAATGAACTTGGAAAGTAAGAGTCTGTTTGTGCGATAAACTGAACTGATAGTCAGCTCACAGCAGAAAGAACCATGTTTTCATGCAGCAGAGCTCTCAGTGCACACATGCATCACTCAATAAAAACCATACATCAACATAAACAGGAGCAGCAGCAGAGATGAACGAGCTATGTGAAAGCAATCAATGATGTCACAAACTAAACTGATTATCTGAAAGAGGAAACGATTGAACATTCAGATAGATTCATATATAAAATAACTGGTGGTGGCAGCCGTGGACTTCTTTAACTGATGAACTTAAACTAAACCTTCAGCTCATCTCTGGCTGAAAATGGCCGACCCAAAACAAAACAGATCCTGAGGCTCACATTCATGATCCTGGACCAAAGTTAGAGGCTCAAACTGGACTTTTCTGACTGTTAGTGCTGAACCTGGACACATTTCAGAGTTTAAGACTTGAACTAGGGTTTAATCCCAGGACCTGGGATTCCCGGGAAATGCGATCAGAACCATTTCCCGTTTCCCGGGAAAAAAGTCGCATTATATAGGCTATAAAATATGCCTGCCCTGAACAATAAAGAAATATCTGTTTAACTTCAAGTGTTTCTTTTCCTCGTTTGCAGCCGCTTACTAACAATCATGAATTAGGATGTGGGCCTAATGTGTGAAGAAAGTATCATGAAATAATTACTTTAACATATTTCGCTTTTAAAATGGAGTTGAGTAAAATGTATATTTTTTAGGCTATAAGGAATGGCGGCCGGTTTTTCAAAAAACGATTCACAATGAACCTACTTTAACCCTTAGACACGGTGTTATAAATTTGCTGTTGCCAGAATGGCAATGACCAAGTCATAGTGCATTACTCAAGGCCCTGTGTTATGTCATATTATAGTGTAGTACGGTAGTTCACTTTTCAATGACTATTACAGCGTTCCACTGGTGGAACGGTGTGCACAACGGCGCAATTGGCTGAGCCTTTATCAATGCTGTGTGGAGCTGAACCGTATTGTTTTGCACCAGAAATTGTTAAATAGCTTGGTATAATTCCATGTACAATGCAGGAATATTCAAATTATATTTGTCAAGGGAGTATTGAGGAACGATACAACACCGCATAGCTCGAGCACTCAAATGCCGAGATGTAGGTTTTATTGCATTAATCAAGCTAACGTTGCCCCCTACACACAGGCTACAGAAGGCCTAATTAACATTTAAAAAAAAAAAAACTTTTTCCCGGGATTCCTGGGAAATGGCTCGTCTTTTCCCGGGATTTGATTCATGTCATTTTCGGGAAAAATATTAAACCCTAACTTGAACATCATTGAACTGACATGTTAGTTTCTATTTGAAGTTTACCTTCAGGTGGAGCTCATGTGTCGAGCATCAGTCACCACCGTCTGAGAGGATCATCCATATCCAGCTCCTTTATGGACGAGCCGCTGAGAGCCATCATCTAATGTGACTCTGCAGCACAAAGACACGTCTGAGGATGGAGATGTTTCATGTTCACGATGGCTGCTATCAGGATCATGTCAATAATATTTGTTATTCCAGCATATGTGATTGTAATGTGAGTCTGAGCCTGTATGTGAAGCATCATTGAGTCTCAGTGCAGTTACAAACACATCTTGTTGCTTTCAGGAATCTCATCATATTTGTACAGTTGAGTCCCAACAGTAAAGTCATCAGAATGATGCATTGAGGCCTTTTGCTGTTTATAGCAAACAGAATAAAAAGGCGTCTGGATGGCAGCATATGATGCCTCACCAACAAACTAAACAGTGTGTTCTAGAGAGGCTGCACTGAGTCTGGCTGCTAAACTGGGCGCCTGCAGTCCACACCTGTCATCCAATCAAACATCTGGAGCTTTATCAATCACAAATATGACAAAGGGCGCCCCGAACGGTTGAGCATGTCATGGTCCTGGGTTGGTTACCCACTGAGTTTTGTGGCCTTTGGAGGTTTTGTTGCTTTATTATTCTGTGATTCCTGCTTTTGGTTTCTTGTCCTTTGTTTCTGTTCAGAGTGTTTAATCATGTTCCCAGTTTCTGCTGCTTAGTTTAGCTCCTCCCTCTGTGTTCTTGGTTCCCGTGTTTATGTTCTCTCAGGCGCCCGCCTCCCCGTGTTGTCAAGTCTGCATTTCTGTTTCCCTGTTTACACACTTCCTGTTTTATTTTGACAGTCTCCTGTTCCGTGTGAGTTCAGTTTTGCTTCCTCTTGTCTTTTTAGTCTCATTCTGTCCACCTGTCCTTCACAGCTGTTTCCACTTGTCCTCGTTACCCCTTGTGTATATATTGTGTGCGTGTTCCTTTGTTGTGTTGTTGTCTATGTTCTCCACAGGCTGTGTGTTCCTTTGTGTAGTGATGTTCTCTGTTGTCTCTGAGGTGTAGAGGTGCTGACTCCAGCCCCGCCTCGGCTCTGGGATTTAGTGTTTTTGAAGCTTGTCAGAAGTGTCAGCATTAAAGCTGCGTTTGTGTACAGTTCAGTCTCCTGCGTCCTGCACTGGGGTCCTACCCTGCCTACCACACAGCCACACTGACAGAGCAGGTGAAATCCTGCATGAAGCAAGACTGGCAAACATTTGGCTGTAAAAGCTCACTAACAGGTCTCCTCAGCTCCACACTGACAGCGTGATGCAGCACAGAGGGAACGTTCCCGTGTTTTTAACACGTTTGTTGTTGGATTCAAACTCCAAATAAACAACCATCTTCAAACAATAAAACTTTATTAGTTTCAAATGTGTGTTTTTAATCTTTGTGTGTTCCAAATATGAAGCTTTGGGTGTGACTGACGTGGACAGGGTGAACTCCAGAGTGGCTGATTGGTCCCAGTATAGATGAAGGCCCTTCCAGTGGCCTCTTCATCCTCTCAGCTCTTTGTCCTGCAGAGTTGTAGAGATGTGTGAGAGCCTGAGCTGACAGGTCATAGTTGGAGCTGCTGGAGCTTCCTGTCAGAAGAAAACATCAGTTAGTTTGATTCACAGTGTGCTCTCTACAATCAGCCATGCAGCATCACTGCAAGCTGCTTTGAAAGCTCACAGCAGCATTAAAAGCCTCAAAGAGTTTTTAGCAGACGAGGAGTCCACAGTCAGAGCAGCAGAGTCAGAGTCAGTGCAGAGAGGAGCACTTTGAAGGAAGCCGTGATGGATGCTGATCAGGTTTGTGTCAGTCACAGCTCGGAGACGTCCGGCTGAGATTTTAGAGCCCCGACGCCGCACTCGTGTTTGTGGCTCGGCAGACGAGCTGGGATTTCCACACTGCTGATGGGAAACAGCAGGTTTGATCACATCAGCGGGCGACAGCAGGACTCTCTGAGAGAATCAGAGCAGGAAAAACAGCTTCCTGCTGGGAAAAGAGAAAATCCTCTCCAACTGCAAACAAAGCCTGAAACCAAAGCACAAATATATTTAGCAGGTCAGTGTCACAGTAACATGATGGCACCAAGACGAGCACAAGGAGCGCCTCTTGTCATTATTGTGGAGCCAGATTTGAAATGTGAGAAGTGGTTTGTTGGTTTTACATGATGCCCATCAGCACAGCCTCAGCCTCAGCTGTTCTTCCTGCACTTTTCTTTAGAGAAGAGAACTTAAAGAGATGACCTTTGACCTGTGACACACAAAGATTTGACAGCAAACGTTGTGCCAACATTATTTGTTCTCTAATCTCATTGTGGTTCCAGCTTCAGCTGGATTTGCACACATCTTTTCTCCTGTCCCGCCTTTTTCTACATTCCTTCAAAATCAGGGCTCTAAGTTTCAGTGTGACATTCACACAGCACACATCCACTCTCCCTCCAGCAGGAAGCATTTTCATATCACACACTTTCAGTTATTGTTGTTTTGGAAACAGAAAGGCTTCAAAGGATCTTTAGTATTGATTATTCTGGTTAGTGTGCTGCTTATTGGAACTTGATTAAGGTCAGTTATTTCCCATTGGAGCCAAAATAATCTCTTTATTTTGCTCCTCCACAATTTTTGTGTCTAAAAACACAAATATTTCATGTGACAAAGATTATTAGATTGTCGATGCTTTAATAGAGTAATGATGTTTTTAAGGCCAAAGCAGAAGTCAGCATTGCCGTGGTTCCATTAAGAAAAAAAGGCTTTTGAATTATTACAGAAAACCTCCTGAAAAATTCCTCTTTTGTTTCCAAGATAACAGGATAAACTTCCTGATTTTCCTGAAACATCTCAGATCTTTGCTTAAACTGGGAGAAGCTGTGATTGTTTTTCAGCACAGAGCTGAAAACAAGACGTGCACATAAAAATAATAATGATAGTAACAATAATCTAGCAGAGGAGTTTTCACAATACATTTTCAAAGTGCTTTACAAGCAAAATCAGACAAAATCAGCAGGTTCAAAAAGGTCAGACACAAAAGGTGAACTGAATCAGTAATGTGTAGGAAAACAAAGGGAAATCAGTAATAAGGGAAATAATTGATCAGTGACTGCAAACACTTTGTCCCTGTGCTGCTGTGTGTGGTACAGGTGAACACAAACACACATTTTGGACACATTTGAATCATATTCTTCACATTTTACTGGCTACATCCATATTTCAGCACTGAGCATTTAAATCATTTATATCTCATTATTCTGAATCATATGCAATAATTCTGAGTATCAGCCGAGTGTCTCTGCTGTAAACTCCCTCCAGCCTTTGGAGCAGATGAGCTCACAATAGGAGCCTCTAGTGGACATTAGAAGAACTGCAAGTACACACACACACACACACACACACACACACACACACACACACACACACACACACACACACACACACACACACACACACACACACACACACACACAGAGTCTTAAGCTATTGTAAAGGAACAGGTTCTATGTATAAATCCTTCTTAATAAAATAAACATGGTTCTCTTTAGAACATTACTGATTAAGAAACAAACATGTTTTAAAGAGATGGGGTGACAACAGATGATTAACTAAATAACTCCTTGTCTTATCCATCCATCCATCTTCTTATGCTTTTCATGGTCACTGGGGGGCGGAGCCTATCCCAGCTGTCAGGGGCGAGAGGCAGGGTACACCTGTACAGGTCAGCAGCCTGTCGCAGCGCTAACACAGAGAGACACACAACCATTCACACTCACATTCACACCTGTGGGCAGTTCAGACTCAGCAGGTAACCTAACCCCACTGACTGCATGTCTTTGGACTGTGGGAGGAAAGCGGAGAGAACCCACACAAACATGGGGAGAACATGGAAACTCCACCCAGAAAGGCCCCGGTGGGGGATTCAAACCAGCACCTTCTTGCTGTGAGGCAACAGTACTAATCAGTGTGCCACCATGCTGCCCTCCTGCTCTGATATAGAACATAAATCAGATGATAACAACAAACATACTCTAAATGATCCCATTTCAAACTATCTCAAAGACACTGATGGAGAACAGGGGCCCTCCTTCTCCTCCTCTCCATCCACCTCTACTTCTCTTCCTCTCAGCCTGTGTTCCCCTCCGCTCCTCCTCCTCCTCCTCCTCCTCTTCCTCCTCCTCCTCTTCCTCTCCTCTCAGAGATCTTCACATTAAAGATGTCCTGGCTCTTACCTCTACGCTCTCAGCCCCAATTAGTTGACTTTACTAGAAAATTGTGGAAACTCGTTGCTTTAAACCATTTCAGTTTTTACACAATGTGAAATTAAATATAATAATTTGTATGAACACAGAATCTTAATTGGATACAGCAGACAAATCAGGAGTACATTAGTAATCTTTACTTAAATTCATTAGTTCACATCAATTATTTCTTTTCTGGGGTTCAACTTAAAATGTTCATTATGTTTATTACTACTTAAAATCATTAATAATAATACACCTGATATCTTTTCTGCTACTTTAATTACACTATTTTTATTTTTGAATTGTTATATTAAAACAATGTTTCAACAAAAGTAGAAGAAAACCTCACAGTTCAATGTTTGAATATATATATTTTTATTTTGGTCAAACATCCAAAGGGAACACTTGAAATGTGTAACTGCATCTTATTGCAACAATAAAAACAAACAAACTTGTGAACCAACAGACGAGTAAAAAGAAGCCTTTATGTCCTTAAACTGGATCCAAGCAGAGTCGCACAATTTAATAAAAAGTCACTGAATAAATAAATGCTGAGTCCATTTGTTTGGTTATGATGAACAACTCACAGATTCATAAAAATCTGACATATTTGAGTTCAAATATAATTTAACACACAAACTAAAAACAGCATAAAGATCACAACATTTAGGCTACAGTACTGTCTTCCAAGGAAGCTGTTTTTCTAAAGGAAATGAGAACAGGTCGCTTTCAAAATAAAAGTTTCTGCAAACTTGTCAGGTTTTCTCAATAGTCCAACTAAATCTAATAAATGAAATAAAACAAAGCTTCTCTGCCACAGAGTGGGAACCTGTCCAGGGTCAAACTCAGCATCTGCCTAAAGATTGCTGGGATAGCCTCAAACGTCTCACAGCCCCGACTAAAGTAGAAATAATGGAAGAGCAACAAAAACTTTGATGGTTGTGAAACCTTTTTCAGCTGAGAACTAAAATGCAGTCCTGAACATCAAACTCTACTTCCTGTCCCTCAGTCAGCTTAAAGAAACTAAAATCTTTTTTAACTGGCTGTAATCCTCACAAAAGTCGGGTTTGTAGCTCTGCTGGTCAAACCATCTTTACTGTTCCTGCCTGTGTTAGAGAGATCTGGGAGCAGAGAAGTGGAGTAACACTGCATATACGGCACAATCGTTCATGCCTATTTTCAGCATTTTCTACATCGAGAGCTGATTTTTAAACGTTTGTAACCTGGTTTTAGTTCTGTGGCCCTTTGTGAGAAGTCCCTGCTGGATGAACAGGAATGTGCTCTTCATAGACTCGAGGGAGCTGAGAGGAAGTGCATCTGAAAGTCCAAACAGGAAGCAGATAGCTTTTAGCAGATCTGTAACGCTGTCCATCACGACTTGGCCCTCAGTGACGATCTTCAATGAGGCCGGACTGAGATGGACCACAGAACAAGGAGGAGTAACAAAGAGGAGCAACAAGGAGGATAAACAAGGAGGAGCAACAAGGAGGAGCAACAAGGAGGACAAACAAGGAGGAGCAACAGGGAGGAGCAACAAGGAGGAGCAACAAGGAGGATCAACAAGGAGGATCAACAAGGAGGATCAACAAGGAGGAGCAACAAGGAGGATCAACAAGGAGGATCAACAAGGAGGATCAACAAGGAGGAGCAACAAGGAGGAGCAACAAGGAGGAGCAACAAGGAGGATCAACAAGGAGGATCAACAAGGAGGAGCAACAAGGAGGAGCAACAAGGAGGAGCAACAAGGAGGATCAACAAGGAGGAGCAACAAGGAGGAGCAACAAGGAGGAGCAACAAGGAGGATCTCAGTGTGACTCATCAAAGGAACAAAGAGCTCAATCGTGACGTTTCTACTAAATGACAGTAAAGCTGAAATAAAGTGGAGTCAGCAGAGAGACGGACACATGGAGACAGAGGTCCATCAGTGAGGACTGCTTAAGCTCTACTTTTACCTTCACACTGCATATTCTCCATAGCAACACAGTCACAGCAACAATGAAATGATGAGATATCAGGAACACAATTACACAACTAGGAAAGGTCTCGCATTTCTTATCCACCACACGTGCCCCGGCCGGGATTCGGACCCCAGACCTGTTGCTGCAAAGAGGTGGTGTTGCCACTACACTATCAGCTGCTGCTGTGTTTGAAAGGCTTCATGTGCAAGTTTTTGTAGCAGCTTTGATGATCACGACAACATAACACAGCACCAAATAATGATTTAATAATTATCAGCCCCAAATCTGCTGGACACTGTTTACAGAATTGTTTCCTCAGGTTATGATTTTATCAAAGCTCCATTCTCTGAACACTAACTGAATGGATCTGATGTGTGCGTCTTTCTGTTGTGGCCATCAGTCACACACTGACTCACTAAACTGGAAATATGGATCAACATTGTGCTTATTTCATGTTTGTGTTTTCAGCATCAGTGATGTGAACAACATTTCCCATAAGGCCACAGACCTTCAGGGTTTAAATGTGTCAGTGTGCAGAGATGCAGTGAGGCTGTTTATAAACTTACAGTTTCTGTGAATCAGGTGGAGAGAATCCAAAACCAGGGATGGAAACCACAGAGTCACAGAGACGAGGCAGCACTTATACAAAAACAGCAATATTGTATTTTTAAATAAAAGCATAAAGTTGCACAATGTCCTTCAGCAAAACTGGAGCTTCAAACTATATTGTGTCCATAGCTCCAACAGTCTTAAAGCAGATCTTGTTAAAACATCATCAGAGTAACAGGAGGAAGGTCAGTCTGTCATCTTCAGGTGTCTCTCCCTCCAAATCTCCTGTCACTGCTGGATCTCCTCCTCTTCACACGCTCATCCTGCCATGGCGTCCCTGTCGCAGGTTTCCTTGGTGTCCATGTTGCTGCCTGTTGCTGCTCTGCTGAGCTTGTTTTAAAGGGGCGGAGCCGGCAGCTGGGATTCAGTTCATTAACTAAGAAGATGTGGCTGGGATGTAAAGCTAACACCAAACAACAATTTTCAGAATAAAAGCATGCAAATAAAAATGTCAAATAAGAACATTCAAAATATGAAATCAACCAAATCCACTGATAAAAATGACTCAAACCACACAGCATAAAATACTAAAATTCCTCCAGCTGGGTGACATCAGTGGGACAGTGTAGTGTTAGTGTTAACAGTTAGTGCTAGGCTAGTTAGCTGACAGCTGATGTAGCTGAGAATAAATCCATCCATCCTCTGCCACTGATTCAGGTCCGGGTCACAGGGCAGCAGTCCTCCTGCAGGTCATCTGGGGGGACATGGAGGTGTTCCCAGACCAGCCAAGAGATTTTTCCAGTGTGTCCTGGGTCTGCCCCGGGACCTCCTCCCAGTAGAACATGCCTGAAACAGCTCACTAGAAGGCTTCCAGGAGGCATTTTACTTGTTAACCGCCTTAACTGGCTCCCAGAAGACTGCGCTCATTTGGCAGGGACTCTACTTGGTTCACCTGCTCGGAGGTGTTTAACTACCTCAGTGACCTCACTCCCAGTGATGGTGAGTCATCGCCCTCGTCCCCAGACTCTGTTTTCACTACAGAAGGATTGTCAGTGACTCTGAGGAGATTCCCAAACTATTCCTTCCACCACTTGGCTGTGTCCTCAGTTGAGGTCAAAAACACTCCATCCCTGCTGTACATGGTTGCTGCCCCGTCTGACAGTTTGCCAGATTCATCTCAAAGCTGACCTAAAGTCTTGTTCTTTGTTCTGGTTTTTGTTGGTCCTGCCAGTAACTACCAGCTGCCTCTGGAGTCCCACAAGCCGACCAAGTTCAATAGGACTCCATCTCCAGCTTGATGAATCCTTCACCTCTGGTGTCCACCTCCATGGCAGCCAACAACCACATTACAGCCACAGCTCCTTGTAGCTGCCTGAGCAATAGAGGTGTGGAACATGGTTCACTCAGACTCAACCCAGCCTCCCTTGGGATGCTGTTAAAGCTCTGCTGGAAGTTGGATTTGAAGTAGTGATGGGAAGTTTGACTCTTTTCAGAGAGTCGGCTGTTTCAGCTCCCAAACGGCTCTTTACTTGTTATCATTTGTAGCCTCATATTTTAGCCTAAATAAGCAAAAATGAATGGTTTGTGTGCTGTGAAGCCCTTTGGCCCTCAGTCTTTTTATGATAACCTTTATAACTGCTTTATTTTGTGCATTTGTCCTGTTAAAAAACATTCTTTTGTTTAACATTTTAAATGTTTAAAGTTTTGGGGAGGGCGGTGGATGCAGCGACAGTTGTTGTTGGATCAGGACCCGTCTCACCAGGGTCAGTAGATGGAAACCTAGCTTGCCCTCTCTCCTCCAGCTGCACCACAGGATGGATTGTTCTTATGTCGGTGCAGGTTTGTGGTGGAACCTGCTCTCACTGTAATTTTCACTTTGCAATGACGCCACTCTGCTCTGCTATTTCTAATTTCCTTAAATTGCAGCCAAATGCTGCTTCTTTTATGGGTATCAGTCATATTCACGTGTTTTTGCACCGCTGTCTCCCGCCATCTTGCTGTCTGTACCTGGACTACGCTCACGCACGGTGGAACATCTGTCTCCCCCCTGCTTTAATATAATGGTATAACCCCATGTCGCCTGTGTGATTGGCTGCATGGTGTGCCCATTAGATCTGCCCCTGTCCTCAGGTTTGTGAGCAGAACTAATGAGAAATTGGGGAGTCGGCTCTTCTGATTCACTACCTTAGAGCCGGCTCTTTGGCGAATGACGCATCACTAATTTGAAGCTCTCCTGGACAGGAGCTTCAGCCAGATGCTCCCAGCACACTGGGTACACCGGGTCTGTCCAACATCCTTCCCACCACCTGATTCAAGTCACCACCAGGTGATGATCAGCTGACAGCTCTGCTCCTGTCTTCACCTGAGTGTCCAGAACATACGGCCACAGATCTGAAAATCCATCATCGATTTGCTGCTGAGGGTATTCCTGTGCCACATGCACTTATGAACACCCTTATGCTCAAACATTAAGGACAAACTGTGATCAGCACAAAGGTCCAATAACAGAACAGCATTCATGTTCAGATGGAGCAGGCTGCTCCTCCCAGTCACGCCCCTCCAGGTTTCTCTGATATTATCTATGGAAGCGTTCAAGTCCCCCAGTAACACACTGGCGCCTCCTTCAGGTTCTCCACCCAGGGTCTCCATGAAGAACCAGACCTAGCTAAAAAACATGGCTGAAAACCAGTGAGAACAGTGAACATCTGCAAACACTGACACAGCTGCACAGATTCAGAGAGGTTTAACAGAGGGTGACGCCTCCACACAGCTGGACACAATGTAAAAACGATGTCACTCAGCAGGAAGTCATCACAGCTTTTTGACATGTTGGAGCAAAATCACAGATGGATGCAGACGTCCCTGTTCCTCTGTAGAAGGTTGGAACAACCGCTACAGCCTAAAAACATCACTTTTTATTGGACATCTTTGCTACATCCAGCTGTGCTGCTGCGTTACACTTTTTTATTTTTCTTCCTTTTGTCAGCAGCACTCGAGGGCTCAGAGCCACAGAGGCCTCAGTGACATTTCAGCAACTTTACAGGAGAGACTCAACAAAACATGATCATAGTTTGCTCTGACTTTGTGCTCTGATTTTAGGTTTTAAACGTGTTTATTTTCACAGATTGATGACACAATGCTTAATGAACAATAATCTCTTTTATTTCAAATTTTCTTTTTTCACATTTAAATTTAAAAAAAAAATCACGTATGTCTTTTAAGTTCCAACTTTTTTGTAGTTTGAAGATTAAAGATGGGCGTATCTGATATTATAATAAACAGGAAATAACATTAGTGTCTTTATTTAAAGGACATAAATCATTTAAAGGCCATAAGAGTAATAAAGAAAGTGATTTTAAATATCAGTTTTATAATTTTACATTTTCAATGTTAAAAACAGTTCTAGATTTGATGGGTGGATCTATTGTACTGCAATAATAAACACATCAGTATGAAAAAAGAACTGCCTTGATGACAGTTTGCTCACATACATTAAACTCATCATGTCTCATATTTGATCAGCTGTGGATATAAAGTGAGAAAACTTTTAGTTGTTGACTAAATGGAAGCACAGATTGAAGACGAGGGTTCTCTTCAGATGGAGAAACATTGATTTCCTCTGAGAAATCAGAGGTTCATCATCAAAGATCTGAATCTGAATCAGGTGCAGATATAAACTGAGGAAACCTGGAACTAGAAGAAGAAAGTTGGATTGATTGATCGGGATTCACTTCCAATGAAAAATCATTTCTTCTCAGTTTTTCTTCGTCAGTCTTCAGAAATGTTCAGTGGGGTTGAGGTCAGGTGACTGTGGAGGAAAGTCCATGACTGTCAGCACTCCCTGCTCTTCTTTGGTCTTCAAGGATTTCTTAAAGGGCTGAGCTGTGTTTGGGCTCAGTATCCTGCTGCATCAATCCTCTCCACAAACATTCATCATGATAGTAAGGCATGTCTCTGAAGGATGGAGTGCTGCTTCTCTTTGCTTGGACTTGAATCTCCATGTGGCTTTGACCCTCTGTGGTCTCCTTCTCTCCTGCTGCTCTCCTTACATTCACCCTTCTGTTACTGACACTTGTCTCTAAGTGGACTTCATCAGTGAACTGGACTTTTCTCCATCATCCACTGTGAAATGCTGCTCTGTCTGAGCCCACCCCGACTGTCCTGTTTCTCCTCCTGAGAAGAGCTTTAGAGACGCTCCTCATCTTCTGAGTCTCCACAGCCTTCTTCTGACAGGACTTTTGCTGCTTGGACTCTTTGTGTTCTTTATTGAGTCAAATCTGGATCTGTGATCAAGCTGCTTACTTCATGATTATTTAGAGACTTTACCCATAACTGAAGCTTTCCCACCAGTTTCCCTCTAGCTCCACTTCTTTTTGCACTTCATAGTAATAATATTCTTTCATCTTTAACTCATTGTTCAGTACATTTATATGCAGATATTGGATTGTATCGCAGGTTCTCCACAAGCAGCCATGAAAGCCTCAAATCTTCTTCTAATGTTCTCCAAGCTGGACTTAATGACCTTAAACTTGTTGCACACTGAGTTTATGTTGTTCTCCAGAGTGACAGGTGAGAGCTGCAATAACTGACACATTTCCACTGTTCACTGGTCCAATATTAAGAAAGTTACAGACCTCAGCATTTGGACAAACAACCAAGTTCTATTCAAATCACATACAGACGATCTTATTAAGAAAGAAAAATATGATCAAACTTATTTTCTGTACAGAAATACAGCTAACTTTTCTTTGTCCTTTAATGGAGACACAAAGTTCATCAGAAGATCCAGAGGAACACACGGGGATGATGGAGGACTCTGGATCATCAGGACACAGCTCATCCTCTCTCAGCACACACACCGTCCTGCTTACTCTCATCAGGACAAAGGTCATAACTCCCACCTGTAGAGAGAAGAAGGAGCAGAGGTGATTAATGAGTGTTTCCAGAGACTCTCCATCAGCTGTCAGTCAGTGATGCAGCACGTCCAGTATAAAGAGCAGCAGTGGAGCAGCTGTGGAGTGTATCCAGCTTCCTCTCAGCTCTCATGTTAACATGTTGTAGTGAACACGCTGAGCTGGAAGCTCACAGACCTGCAGAGACTTTTAGCATCAATTCTGTTTCCTCTGCAGATTTCACTCAAGTCCACAGTGGAAACAAACTGCTGAGAGTCCTGAACGCTTCATTACTGCACAAACACGTCACTGATGGATTTACTGCACAAGGACACACACACAAATGTGACTCCTGATGAGAACAGACATTTTTTTAATTATTCTCCAGAACAGAATAGTACAGCTACATTATTCGGCAGACACAGTAGAAGACAGCATAACAGCCTCTCCATTAACAACCATTGAACAAAGTACTGCTTCATATTTAAACACTCCCACTTAATTGTTACAATGGTATTAAGACACAAGGTAATAATGAAATAATAATTTTAACTCAACTTGCAAGACATACCTATTAGTCCTTTTTGTTTATAGTTTATTTTTGTCTTGCTTTATTCAACCAAAGTATTTCCCATTTTATAAATCACAGATTTACACTTGAAAAAAGTCCAATCTCTCTCCTAAGATACTTGGTTCTTGAATGGCTCACTGGATTCTTTGCTATTGCAATGGCTTCTTGATTGTCCTCCAGAATCACTGTAGGTGTTGTGACCATACCAAGATCACTCAATAATCTTCTCAGCCAGGTACCCTCTTGAGCTGCTTGACTAAGAGCAACATACTCAGCTTCTGCTGTTGAAAATGCAACCGCTGCTCAGTCAGTTCACTGCTCCTCCATTCAGTAGAAATATGTTGCCTGTTATTGAACACCAGTCATCCTGATCTCCAGCCCAGTCAGCATCAGAGAAGCCAGTTTTGGTCCCTGAACAGTCATACTTCACAGCAAGGTTAACTGTGCCCTTTAAGTATTGAAGAATCCTCCTTACAGCAGTCAGATGTGCAGTATTTGGGTTTGCACTAAATTTTGACACTGTACTCACTGCTTGTGCTATGTCTGTTCTTGTTGTCACTGCAACCAACAGACTTCCTACCATGGAATGGTAAGTACTTGGATTGACAAGATTGCTGACACCATAATCCTTTTTCAGCTTTACACTGATGTCAGCAGGGGTTGCAACAGGATTTGCTTTATCCATCCCATACTTCTGAAGAATGGTTTCAGTGTACTGTTTCTGATGACGACAGATGCATTTTTCTGCTTTGTCTTGAACAACTGAGATGACCAGGATATAGGACAGCTCACCCAAGTCCTTCATTTCGTAGCGCTCCTGGAGAGCCAGTTTTAACTCATCCATGCTTTCAGTTGACTCTGTAATCAACATTAGATCATCTACATAGACTGCAATTATCTCCAGCTCCTGTGATGACCTCACAAATGCACATGGATCTGAGATGCTCTGTTTAAATACAAGATCCTTCATGAATTGTGTGAATTCTTTGTTCCAACAAGGAGGAGACTGTTTTAGTCCATGGATTGATTTTTTTTTAGCTTGCACACAAGGTGCTCTTGACCTGGTTCGATCTATCCCTCAGGTTGTATATAAGGATCTCATTCCTTCATTATTATGCTCTTCAGTGCCATGTGCCAACACAGTGCAGAGCAGCTACCTAAACTCTGCTCCCAGTGAGGTCGATTATCTCATTAACAGTTTTACATCCTCACTGCGTATAACTTTGGATACTGTGGCTCCTCTGAAAAGGAAAGCTTCAAATCAGAAGTGCCTGACTCCGTGGTATAATTCACAAACGCACAGCTTAAAGCAGATAACCCGTAAGCTGGAGAGGGAATGGCGTCTCACTAAATTAGAAGATGCTCATTTAGCCTGAAAAAGAGTTTGTTGCTCTATAAAAAAGCCCTCCTGTAAAGCTAGGACATCTTACTACTCATCATTAATTGAAGAAAATAAGAACAACCCCAGGTTTGTTTTCAGCACTGTAGCCAGGCTGACAAAGAGTCAGAGCTCTGTAGAGCCGAGTATTCCTTTCACTTTAACTAGCAGTGACTTCATGGATTTCTTTACAAATAAAATTTTAGACATTAGAGAAAAAATTATTCATAACCATCTCAAAGATTTATCTTCATGTTCGGCTGCTTTCAGCACTGCTGGTGTTTGTTTAGACTCTTTTGCTCCAGTTGATCTTTCAGAGTTAACTTCAGTAGTTACTTCCACCAAACCAGCAACATGTTTAGTAGATCCCATTCCTACTAGACTGTTCAAAGAAGTCTTTCCAATTATTGATGCTTCTATCTTAAAAATGATCAATCTGTCTTTATTAGTTGGCTATGTACCACAGGCCTTCAAGGTGGCTGTAATTAAACCTCTACTTAAAAAGCCATCACTGACCCAGCTGTCTTAGCTAATTATAGGCCAATCTCCAACCTTCCTTTTCTCTCAAAGATTCTTGAAAGAGTAGTTGTAAAACAGCTAACTGATCATCTGCAGAGGAACGGTTTATCTGAAGAGTTTCAGTCAGGTTTCAGAATTCATCACAGTACAGAAACAGCATTAGTGAAGGTTACAAATGATCTTCTTACAGCCTCTGACAGTGGACTCATCTCTGTTCTTGTCCTGTTGGACCTCAGTGCAGCTTTGATACTGTTGACCATAACATTTTATTACAGAGATTAGAGCATACTATAGGTATTAAAGGTACTGCACTGCAGTGGTTTGAATCATATTTATCTAATAGACTCCAGTTTGTTCATGTAAATGGGGAGTCTTCTTCACACACTAAGGTTAATTATGGAGTTCCACAGGGTTCTGTGATAGGACCAATTCTATTTACATTATACATGCTTCCTTTAGGCAGTATTATTAGAAAGCATTGCATCAATTTTCATTGTTATGCAGATGATACTCAGCTTTATCTATCAATGAAGCCAGATGATGCACATCAATTAGTTAAACTGCAGGAATGTCTTAAAGACATTAAGTACTGGATGACCTCTAATTTCCTGCTTCTAAATTCAGATCAAACTGAAATTCTTGTACTCGGCCCCACAAATCTTAGAAACATGGTGTCAAACCAGATACTTACTCTGGATGGCATTACTTTGGCCTCCAGTAACACCGTGAGAAATCTTGGAGTCATTTTTGACCAGGATTTGTCCTTCAATGCACATATTAAACAAATGTGTAGGACCCCAGTTTTTGCATAATGCAATATTTCTAAAATTAGAAACATCCTTTCTCAGAGTGATGCTGAAAAGCTAATTCATACATTTATTACTTCTAGGCTGGACTATTGTAATTCATTATTATCAGGCTGTCCTAAAAGCTCCCTGAAAAGCCTTCAGCTGATCCAAAATGCTGCAGCTAGAGTACTGACAGGGACTAGAAAGAGAGAGCAGATTTCTCCCATATTGGCTTCTCTTCATTGGCTCCCTGTTAAATCTAGAATAGAATTTAAAATCCTTCTCCTCACATACAAGGTCTTGAATAATCAGGCTATTTTTTAGATTAGGCTTAAAACTTTCCTTTATGATAAAACTTATAGTTAGGGCTGGATCAGGTGACCCTGAACCATCCCTTAGTTATGCTGCAATAGGCCTAGTCTGCTGGGGGGTTCACATAATGCACTGTTTCTTTTTATTCACCTCTTTTTACTCTGTTTATACTTCACTTTGTATCTCATCATTAGTTATTATTAATCTCTGTCTCTCTTCCACAGCATGTCTTTTGTCCTGTCTCTCTCCCCTCAGCCCCAACTGGTCGTGGCAGATGACTGCTCCTCCCTGAGCCTGGTTCTGCTGGAGGTTTCTTCCTGTTAAAAGGGAGTTTTTCCTTCTCACTGTTGCCAAATGCTTGAATCACAGGGGGTCATTTTGACTGTTGGGTTTTCTCTGTATTATTGTAGTCTTTACAATACGAAGTGCTTTGACGTGACTGTTTGTTGTGATTTGGTACTATACAAATAAAATTGAATTGAATTGTTCCATGTATACTTCTTCGTCCAGGTGTCCATTTAAGAATGCAGTGACAACATTCATTTGATGTACATCTAGGTTATTCTGGATGGCAAAGGATAATAATGTATGAATCGAGCTACAACATATCACAGGTGAAAAAGTTTTCATTGATTTTTTAATGCTTCTTTCAGTGTGCTTGGTTCTGTGACATAACACACATTAGCACCAGGGTTATAATAGTTTTGGATTTTACATTATAGTTTAGTTTTAGTTAGTTTTTACTTTTTTTTCTCTAATTCAGTTAGTTTTAATTAGTTTTCAGAGTGGTTTTTCTCGTTTTTATTAGTTTTTATTTTTGGTTTCATGCTTAGTTTCAGTTAGTTTCAGTATTAGTTTTAGTATTTTCATACCTAATCAGGTGCAAGATTCAAGGCGCAAAAGTGACTATTGTGTAATGAAAACTTCACAAAAGATACCGTTTAAATAAATATATTCAACACCCAACTGTTCACAAGACAGGCTAAATGTGTGTAATATTAAGGACACACATGAACATCAACAGGGAGAAACAAAGAAAAACATGAACTCCCAAACTCAATAAATTCTACAATAAACTCCACAATAAACTTCAGCATCAGTGCAGTAGATTAACAACACCTACATGTGGTGTTTGACAAAAACAAACTCTCTGAAGGAGTCAAAGCTCAAATCCAGCTGCATCCTGATGTTCTCACCACCTGAAGCTGCTTCTGTTTTGGAGCTAGCTTGGTTAGATGCTGCTAATTAAACTTGCAGGGTCTTTGTACACAACCTACGGAAGTGTCGACCTCATGTCCACATTTATGCTTGTGTAGCTGGATTGTGTGTGTTAATTACCTTGTGGTCGTGTGCAGGTGTTTTATATGCGGTGCAGGCTGGGACTTCTTTTTTGGTCCTCGCTCTTTGTGCTCAGTTTTTTGGCTGCAAACATATTTGTCCCTGTTTTTTTTCACTTTCTTCATTCCTTCACGTCCATCCTGATAGTTTCAACAGTCTCCTACCAGGAATTTGCTGACAGTTGTGAGTCCTTATATTGATGCTTTGATTATTATTCCTGATTGTTATTCTCTCACTGATAAAGTAGCCGGAAACGCACAAGGACGCAACAGTTTGAGGTGGACTTTGATGTCGCTGGTTTTTCCTGACTGAGAAGTGTTCCGCACATTTTTCATCAACCACAACAAGGCTTTCGATTCTATCTGTGCTCTTCTACTCAAAGAACCTCCATACGGGACTCTGCCGCTTTCTCGGCAGACCGCAGCCATTACAGCGCGGTGAGCGCACGCACATGCGCACTCACACAGTTGTCTTATGGCGCTCCCAGCTTAAACTCGGAGAGCGGAAAAAATCCACAAGGCTTAAAAAAAAAAAAAAAACAAGTAAATGAAAGTCAGTTTATCGATAATTTCAGTTAGTTTTAGTTAGTTTTGTAAACTCACAATTCAGTTTTAATTAGTTATCGTTTTTTCCTTTTAATTATAGTTTTTATTTATTTCAGTTAACGACAATGTTTTTTCAATTTCAGTTTTCGTTATTTCGTTCGTTTTCGTTAACTATAATAACCCTGATTAGCACAATGATCAATAGTCACTATATCTGCAAACTTGTCACTGGTGCCGTTGTGATTCTGCTTCCTCTCTTAACAGTTTCATTGAGAGTGACGTCATCATCAGTTGTTTCCTTTTCTTCTGTGTTGATAGTCACCTCTATCTGGACAGGAAGCGTCCACCTCACGTTTCCAATCAAAGTCTGACTCACTAAAGATGACATCCTTTCGAATCAGAGTTCTTCTTTTCTTTTCATCGAACAAATGATAACCTTTTGCGTTGTTTGCATATCCCACAAACCTGAGCTTTACAGCTTTCTTGTCTCATTTTCATCTTTCAGTATCTGGAACATGTGCATAAGCAACAGACCCAAACACTCTCGCATGAGTGTTTTTTTGCCAGACCATTGTTGGTAGGCTGTCTCTTGCTTCAGGACAGATGTTGGCAACCTCTTTTGTATGTAGTATGCTGTTGCTACTGCTTCAGCCCAGTACATCTTTGGTAGCTTAGCATGTGACAACATGCTTCTAGCTGCTTCAATCAATGTTCTGTTTTTTTCTTTCTTCAACTCCATTTTGTTGAGAAGTATGACGTACAGACATCCTATGGTGGATATCGTGAGCCTTTAAATATTCTTGAAAGTTCCTTGAAACATACTCCCCACCATTATTTGATCTTAGTTTTGCAACTTTGGGTCCACACTCACTGGAGAATGTTTTCTCAAATTCCTTGAATTTGCTTGACTTCAGTTTTGTGTTTCATGAAGTAAACCTTACAGCACCGAGAGAAGTCATCAATGAAAATTACAAAGTATTTTGATCCATCTATTGACTCAGTCTGCATGGGTCCACAGACATCACTATGGATCAGTTGCAGCTTACGTTTGGACCAGATTTCTCCCACTGTCTTACATGACTGTCTCATCAGCTTGCCTTCCACACAAGGTTTGCAGAAGGGAAGCTCTTTGTCTGCAGAGAATTTCTCTCCATTTACCAGACCTTCTAGTTTGGTAGTGGTAGTGTGACCTTCATTAAGATTTGCATTTTTAGCAACAAAGGCACTTTCAGAGGAATCGTCTGCATTTTCACAAATCACATTTTTGGCTTTGTGAGTTTTGATTCGTTTATTCCAGCTTGGACAGTTACGCTTTATGTGTCTTTCTTTTCCACAGTTGAAATATCTCCATGAACCAGGGTTATTATAGTTAACGAAAGCGAACGAAATAACGAAAACTGAAATTGAAAAAACATTGTCGTTAACTGAAATAAATAAAAACTATAATTAAAAGGAAAAAACGATAACTAATTAAAACTGAATTGTGAGTTTACAAAACTAACTAAAACTAACTGAAATTATCGATAAACTGACTTTCATTTACTTGTTTTTTTTTTTTTTTAAGCCTTGTGGATTGATATGAAATCATTTTTTCTGCTCTCCGAGTTTAAGCTGGGAGCGCCACAGGACAACTGTGTGAGTGCGTGCTCTCACCGCGCTGGTCCGCAAAGTAATGGCTGCGGTCTGCCGAGAAAGCGGCAGAGTCCCGTATGGAGGTTCTTTGAGTACAAGAGCACAGATAGAATCTAAAGTCTTGTTGTGGATGAAAAATGTGCGGAACACTTCTCAGTCAGGAAAAACCTGCAACATCAAAGTCCACCTGAGAAGCGCACAACGGCTACAGAAACCGCTCTGATCCTACGAGGTAACCTGGCCTGCGCCTCTGGAGAAACGTGACTACTTGTCGGGTCCATGCAGCCCAGAACGTTGTGACTAAACTGTTGCGTCCTTGTGCGTTTCCGGCTACTTTATCAATATAAAACACCTGCACAGGACCACAAGGTAATTAACACACACAATCCAGCTACACAAGCATAAATGTGGACATGAGGTCCGCAACTTCCGTAGGTTATGTACAGAGGGCGCAAAGACCCTGCAAGTTTAATTAGCAGCATCTAACCAAGCTAGCTCCAAAACAGAAGCAGCTTCAGGTGGTGAGAACATCAGGATGCAGCTGGATTTGACCTTTGACTCCTTCAAAGAGTTTATTTTTGTCAAAAACCACATGTAGGTGTTGTTAATCTACTGCACTGATGCTGAAGTTTATTGTGGAGTTTATTGTAGAATTTATTGAGTTTGGGAGTTTTCTTTGTTTCTCCCTGTTGATGTTCATGTGTGTCCTTAATATTACACACATTTAGCATGTCTTGTGAACAGTTGGCTGTTAAATATATTTCTTTTGTCAAGTTTTCATTACACAATAGTCACTTTTGTGCCTTGAATCTTGCACCTGATCAGGTATGAAAATACTAAAACTAATACTGAAACTAACTGAAACTAAGCATGAAACCAAAAATAAAAACGAGAAAAACCACTCTGAAAACTAATTAGAGAACTAACTGAATTAGAGAAAAAAAAGTAAAAACTAACTAAAACTAAACTATAATGTAAAATCTAAAACTATTAGAACGCTGCCATGAACTCTGTCTTTCAGCTCCCGCTGCTTTTGAATCAACCTGCATTTCTCTGTGAACTTGTGTTGACATGGCTGACACACCACCTGATGTAGCAGCACTGTAGTCATTAACATTGACTCTCTTTTGCTCTTCATTTATTAATGCTTGCTGAACAAACTGCAGTATCAAATTGTCCATCTTTGTTTCCAGAGCAGTGACCATCGTAGTATAGCTTGGTGGTAAGCTACCCAGGAGTGGTACAATTTGATCTTCTTCTTCAATTACAGCACCTATTGCTTTTACCTGATCATTCAGTTCCTTCATTCATTTTAAATGATCATTTAAACTTTCGTTTTCTTTTATTTCACATCTGAAATATTTCTTCTTCAGGAACAGTTTATTTGCTAAAGTGTTGCTCTCAAAATGTCCTTTTAGCATGTCCCAAGCCTCATTTGGAGTTTGGGAACTTGTTATCAAATACAGCTGTGGTATACTCACATTCAGCACTAACATGGAAAATGCCCTTTTTCGCCGTCTCTCAACCTCTGCCCTAGCTTGTGCGTTAGTATCTGGAGTTAGCATATCCGTCTCAGTTAGCATACACCATAGTCCTTTAGCTTTCAGCAAATGCTCCATCTGAAGCTTCCACGTTGCCCAGTTCTCTGGTCCGCTCAGCTTGTCAATAAACATCATCCATTAGCATACATTGTGAATCCCACAAGTCCGTTTATCTGACTCAACAACTTCCTTTACAGAGCTTTTTAGAGACACTCTGGGCCTATAACCTGATATGAACAGATGGTTTTTATTATTCTCCAGAACAGAACAGTGCAGTTGCAGTACTCAGCAGACACAGTAGATGGAAGCATAGCAGTCTGTCCATTAACAACCATTGAACAAATTACTGCTTCATATTCCAGCAACTCCTGGACTTTAACAAAGGTTCTTCTCTGTAGAAAGAATACATGGTTATAAAATATACTGATGGTTCTCTGAAATAAGAGCCAGTGAGCTGTTGAAATGAGAGAACAAACAGTGTGAGATCAGATCTGATGAATGAAGACCACTGTCTCTATACATGTAAGGCTGTGAGCTGGACTTCCTTGTTGAATTTGTCTTGGCTGCTTTCCACACCTGCTGCGCCACACTCGCAGGTTGTTCCTGTCTAATAACGTCAGTAAAATCTTTCTCTGAATTGATGATGGCCTATTTTAGAGAATTCAGTGATCCTTTTGAACTGATCCGCCAGACTGGAGGCCATATTGCTGCAAACCACACAATAGTGCAGTGGTGTACAAGTGAACGAGAACGGATGCCTCAGGCATTGGTGGTCAGGCGTCAATGCTCAATTTACATAGTTCTGACTGACATTTTCTAACTATTTGAAAAGCGTACGTTGGCTGTGAACCCCCTCCCCCCAGCATTTGGTTTGTATGCTTTGGAAAATGTTGATAATTGTGAATGATTCCTTACTGTTGAAAGCAG
This sequence comes from Amphilophus citrinellus, assembly GCA_013435755.1. Classification (NCBI taxonomy): domain Eukaryota; kingdom Metazoa; phylum Chordata; class Actinopteri; order Cichliformes; family Cichlidae; genus Amphilophus; species Amphilophus citrinellus. Next base: position 65,136 of record JACBYM010000687.1, read on the forward strand.
CACAGACTCACTCCAACCCTCTACTTACAACAGATACTTCAGACTACAGTGTGGACTCTTCATAAGATCAAACAGCTGCTTCACATCTGATTCCTGCAGATTGTTTTTCCACAGGTACAGAGTTGTCAGATGGGAGGGGTTGGACTTCAGAGCTGCAGCCAAAGATGAACAGCTGATCTTTGTCAATCTGCAGCTCCACAAACTGAAAAACAATAAAAGATGCAGATAAAATCAGTGATGATGCACTCAGATGTGTTCAGGTGTGAAATGTGCAGCTCAGCATTACTGTGTCCTAATCAATGAACTTTTCTCTGAAATGAGAAGAGCGACTTTGTGCTTCTGTTATTGTGGATCATCATCATGTCAGCCTTAAACACACATCATATAAATGTCAGCACAACATTGATCCATCTTTTCATGTCAGTACAGATCAATCACATGCTGCTCTGTAGGATCAATATCAATGATCAGACATTATTTGTGAAATCACATTGAAATGAACAGAAACAGAAATATTTCTGCATCAAGTAAACTTTCTCATTTTAAACTGATCTGAGTTCAGAGGATCTTCTGGACACAGATGAGACTCTTCATCAGAAATTAGAAGCATTCATTTGGCAGTAATGGTGTATGACTGCCACCTTCTGGCAGTAATGGTGCATTACATTCTACCAGCCAAGGAAAATATGTACACACATATTTTTAGACAAATATTGGCATAAAACATGGAGATTGTTTAGGACTTGATGAATATTATTGTAAAAATCATGTCCATCTCTAGAACAGATGCTGATCAAATGGCTGTTTAGAGCCTGCCGCCCTCCTCTTTATACAGTCTATGTGTGGAGCACTTCTAGTTTAGCAACAATGAAAAAGCTTCAGGTTAGACACAATGATGCATTCAGGATTTGGCTCAAGCTTCCAAGATGGACAAGTGCAGCCACGTGTTTGTGACCAGTCATGTTTGTGCATTTCATGCTGTGTGGAGGAATTTATGTCCAAATTGATGTCGACTAACTGATTCTAAAGATGTGTCATAACGGCCTTAACTGAGCATGCTCAAAGTGACAGCAGATATTGGTCTTGTTTGTGGAAACACGAGGACACAAACATCTTTCTGCTGCTTTTTACACTTTTCTTTTTGTTCTGAGCTGGACCTGTGTGTCTGAAATAAGGCATTTATCACCATCACTGACACACTCGCCTTTCATCAAAACACACTTCATTTCAGACAAGAAAAAAAGATGAAGAAGAAGAAATTTCCATGTTGAAGGGAAGTTATGTCTGAAGACAAATGAGGTTCACTTGGTAAATAAGCAGAGAAGACAGAGAATAGAAACACAGTCAGTGAACTGACCTCAGAGTCTGCAGTCTACATTCTGGACTCTCCAGAAAACCACACAGCTGCTTCACTCCTGAATCCTGCAGCTTGTTGTTATCCAGCTGCAGATCTCTCAGATGGGAGGGGTTGGACTTCAGAGCTGAGCTCAGAGACTCACAGCTGATCTCTGACAGGCTGCAGCTCTGCAATCTGAACAAAGAATAAAACAGATCAAATCATTGATGATCAATCAGATGTGTTCAGGTTTTAAATGTGCAGCTCAACATCAGAATCAGAATCAGAAGCCTTTATTGTCATCAAACAGAAGTGCTTGACGAAATTATGACTCTGGTCAGTGCGTTACAACAAGTGTTAACAGTAATATATATATCCATCTATGTACACATATATCCACACACACACACACACACACACACATATATATATATATATATATGTGTGTGTGTATATATATATATATATATATATATATATATATATATATATATATATATATATATATATATATATACATACATAACAAGTTAGAAATACAACAGAAAGGGAATAAAAATACAATCGATACAATAGAAAGGTAGCATACACACAGCAAGTATATTTACATTTTTCATATTCTCAGGGAGTGGACCAGTTATATAAATACCTATTAGTAAAGAACGCAATTGTATTGCACAAGGGTTTGAGGTATTACAGGAGGAGAATATTGCACTAATTACTGAGGGGAGAGGCATGTGTACAGTCCAGTTTTTGTTGCTCTGTGATTGTTTTATGGGCTATAGGAGCTGGTGAGTTAATGTGATGTGTTTAGGAGTCTGACAGCCCATGAATAGAAACTGTTTTTCAGTCTGTTGGTTCTGCATTTTTGGGACCTGAATCATTTGCCTGATGGTAGACCGTTGAACAGTACATGGCCGGAGTGAGTGGTGTCTATGGAAATTTTCCTGGTTCTGCAAATCCCGCTGGAGCTTGCAATGTCTACCAGGGTGGGCAGAGGGATAGCAATTACTTTTTCTGCTGTCCTGGTTACTCTCTGCACAGCTTTCTTGTCTGCTGCTGAGCAGGCAGCAAACCACCCCACGATGCCATGTGTCAATACTGACTCAATGGTGGCCCTGTAAAAAGACACAAGCAGTTTCTCCTCCAGCTGAAACCTTTGCAGAACCCGCAGAAAGTGGAGCCCTTGCTGAGCCTTTTTGACCAGCATAGATGTGTTGCTTGTCCAGGTCAAGTCATCTGATATTTGTGTCCCCAGGAACTTAAAGGAGGCCACCCTCTCCACACTTTCACCATTGATAGTTAGTGGAGTGTGTTCCTCTTTTCGCCTCCTGAGGTTGATGACCATCTCTTTGGTTTTTGTGGTGTTTAGCTCCAGGTTGTTCTTGGTACACTACTGGTCAACATTATGATGACCTAATCAATGAGTTTTTCTATCAAATGAGGAGCATGAATTTGTCCTTCTGATACTGTGAATCATAATCATGTCAGCTTTCTACACACAGCATCCAGATGAATGTAGCTCTGAGGTTAATATGGGGATTAAATATGCATAATTCCTGTGGACCCAAAAGCAAAGCTAACACAAGTGTAATGTACTGTGGATATAATGTGTATTTCATCATAAAGAGAAATATTGTGTAAACATAATATGATAGGTTCATAAGAAGTAACTGAATGTAACAGAGCTAACTCTCTTATTCCATGCTTTTTGAGTGGTCAGTGAAGGTGGTCTGTGTGTCTACCTGTTTTAATTGGCTGGCTGTTACGAGAGGGAGAAAAAGAGGAAATGTAGGGACTCTGATAATGCTATGACCGAAGTATGCTATGTTGAGCCTTTAAAAATAGCGATTTGGAACGGGGCAATGTTGCACTGGCACGCTCATTGAAACCCATTGTATGTTTCTGTAATCACAGCAGATCTTAAAAACCCAGCTACTGGTGTAATTTTCACATTTAACTAAAGTCTGACTCGTATACATTATGAAAAAGAGCTTTAATAACTTAACAGTGCCGGAGTTTCACTAAAAATACCTATTGACATTTTGGACACAATTGCATGTCTGCAGTAGGGTGTACACACTTTTGTTGCCAGCTGTTTAGATGTTAATGGTTGTATAATGAGTTATTTTCAGAGGACATCAAATCTATACTGCTATACAAGCTGTACAATGAGTAGTTCCCTGCCATAACCTGTCAAATATTCCGTTAGGCCTAGCTACTATCCGACATCTTATAAAGGCTAACAAGATGCTAGCAAAGTTAGCTGTGCGAGGACCTAGCCTGAAATCAATATTCATTTTATCAAACATTCTACCTTTACCATATTTGCATTAATGTTTTCATGGGTGAAATTGCCAGTTATCTGTGGACAATATATTAAATTTCTTACCTGACTTGTCCATTATTTTTGCTGGATAAAGTTCTTTCCCCCACCGAACCAGCACCTCTGTATCCACAGCAAACTATCATCATCATTCCATAGTAGGTTGAATACAAAAACTATGGTAACATTTACTGTATTGGACGAAAGCATGATATTAAAATGGATCTTTTTTAAAACCATAGTAGTCTGTTGGAATATGATATATGCCACATACATTTGATATAAAATTATTTTAGAGTAAACTTCAAACCATGGATATTAAGCTGAAAGCTAAGTTTAAAGGAGAAATCTCTCCATCCTAATCAGGTAAAAGTTGATCTTTGGGTCAGAAACTTTGACTCACCTGCCTGACAACAGAAGGTCAGCAAATTCACGAAGCAATCCCAAAATTAGGTCACTTGGGAAAGAAAAGTCTAACAATAATGAATATTGGAAAAACTGATAGATGCTTGAATGTGTGTCTTTGTGTGTGGAAGGAGGCCTCCACGTGTCTGTCTGTGTGACTGAGTACTGCTGTGTATTTGTATTGTCATGTGTGTTTCAGAGAGAAATAGGAAATAAGGACAAAATATTTTGAGGTGAATTTCTTTGCAAAATATGGTGTTATTTGTTGTTTAAAAAGGAATAGATTTTAGGGGAAAAGGACAATTTTCCACTGGTCAATATTAGCTGTTTTGTAATGTCATAGATGTGTGTGTGTGTAGGAAAAAAAAAAGGAAAAGAGAATGGTGCCAAGGTTTTAGCATTGCTGTGTGTGTGTGTGCATTTCGATCTCAAGGACGTGTGTGTGTGTGAATCTAAGTGAGAGCCAGAGAGACAGAAGTCGTGCATGTGGATGAGAGTTATAGCTCCAAGTTTTTTCTCTTCTCTTCTTTCCTTTAATTTGGATAGTGTTGTGTATTTTTATCATTCGACATCAGTATTTTCTATCAATATTTTTATATCATGTATTGTTATATATATTAATCACACACTCTAATTAATGGTCACATTATATATTATTTGTCACCTATATTGTCACTCACACACTGAAGCTCTGCATGCTGTAGGTGGGTGGAAAAGGGCTGAGGTCTGCTCTGCCCTAGGCCTGGGATTTTTCCATTGGAGTAATGCTAGCCCCCACCTTTGTGAGGAGCTTCACCTTTTACACAGTGCACTTTTGACCCAGCTTCTCCCGAGGGGAGGGCGAGTAGCGAGGAGTGTGTCCTGGAAGGGAGGGGTAGAGGCGCACCTGGACTGCGGGAGGTGTTTTTCCGTGGGAAAGTTGGGTGTCTTGCTAGCCCCCGAGATCAATTCATAGAACTGTTGCCTAAGGAGCATCTTACTATGCCCTCTACTCCTGATAACAGCAAGGGGAGGTGTGAGATTGGTCTATAAAAGGCAGAGGCAGAGTTGGGAGGGAGCGCTCTTCTTTGCTCTTCCTCTCCTGTGTTTGCAGCGGCTGCAGGGCTCTCACTCCCGAGAGGGCTTCTGTTTTTTATACTCTGTTAAACTCTGGACGTCTACTTCTTTGCTTTTCTACCACCCTTGCAACAGCACCAAGGCACTCACTCTCGGGAGGCTTTTTGCTTTCTTGCATTTTGTTTAACTTTTTGCTATCTTGTACTTTTTTAACTTTGTGCTTCAATAAATCCTGGAAACGAAACCTGCTCATCTCCAGTGAGTTTCTGTGAAGTGTGGAGTTTTTCTCAAGGTGCATTTGCTTCCATTGGTCTCCCCTCCGCCTGGTAAGAGCAACAGGGGGAGAGAGCCGCAAATAAAACCCGACATCTTGGCACCCCAGATGGGACTCCGAGATAAGAACAGCTGGAGAGGTACCTAGGGTTTGGACGGAGCCTCACGTCGCCACGGAGAACACCAAAAGTGCGCACAAAGTAAGTAAAGCAGTTTTCTGCATCATTGGTGTCGTCCGTGTGACAATGAGACTTCCGCCCAAGTTCCTGGTTACACTTTCAAAATAAAACAGCTGTCTTGCTCTGGATAAAGAATTTGTAAAATTTAAGGGTTTTGTGGTCGGCTATTTTGAGCTAAAATGGTCTAATTTGGATTAAAGGAGACTCCTGGATTGAGCAGGTGTTGTGTCTGGGGTTTTTAGTGCATGGCTGAAACTCTGGTGCGGAATGAATAAGTGGTGTGATTAAGATCGCAGGTGTGAATGGTGTTTGTTTTGTCTGTTCGTCTTGTCGTATCTGTTCTGTGTGGTATTTATTGAGTAGCACTGAAGAGAATAAAGTGATAGGTCCTCGCGGAGATTTACCGCTGAGAATTATCCGGCCCAACCTTTATCTTGGGCCGGACGAGCTCAGGCTGCTATCTGCCCGAGAGATATTGCCCAAGTCGCGTATCGGAAGTAAGCTATTGGGGGTCCCATGATTAATATTTTGAGACCTTTGCTGTAACAATGCACTGAGGATTCGGCTTGGAGGAGTCACTGTTTGAATAAAGGAAGCTAGCAAAAGTCGCACGGCTGTTACCGCACGATTCTTCAGAATCCGAAAAAGTGTTCGGGCTCTGACGGAAGTGGGCTGCACGGCCGGGGTCGACAACCAGGGGCGAGTCGAGATAAGCTCTTAGGGGTAGCTCTCTGAAGGGGGAAACCTTTTGAACATAAGACATCGAGACTCGGCTGGAGATTATGACGTCAGGCACTGGATAAGTGGTGCCACTTGGTTGAGTTGTGTTTAAGTAATATTTTGTACATATTGCCTGGGCTTGTAGTTATTCCCTGCTGTATATTCTGCTTTTGAAAAGTATAATTCATTTATCCTTGTTAATTGCTATAAATTGTGCTTCAAGAATATAACCTGCTGTGGGATAAGGGGAGAGAAGCTGCTGCAAGCTGCAAAGGCCTTGGCTGCAGACCTGTGTGTGTGTCTACCCGCCTGTATGTGTGTGTGCGTGGGTGGCTGCCTGCCTGGGATGTGTGTGTGTGTGTGGGAGAGCCTGGGATGTGTGTGTGTGTGAGCAGGCAGGGAGTTTGGGAGAGAGAGAGAGAGCTGTCGTTAGGCAGTTCTCTCTCTGCTCTAAAAGAAAAAAGTTGTGTATATGTGAATAAGGAATTTATGAATTGGGGTTAATAGTAACTTTGTAACCAGTAATAGGTTAAAGACTGGATAATCGGGAGGAGCTCGAATAAAAATAGTCCTGTGAACAAAACAAAGCTCCTGACGGAGCCAGTAAGTCATTCAAACAATGTTAAAATTGATGTTGGTCAAAAGAAAAGCTGAAAAGAAGTAGATTAGAATTAGAAGTTTAAAATAGGTCAGTGAGAACAAGTGACACAATTGGGAGAAATTGGTAAAAATAAGGGAGGAAATACTTGGGGAAAACTAGAAGATAGTGGGAAAGTAAATAAAATCTCTAACAGCTGTAGTAGAATAACAGATAATATGATGTAATGGTAACAATAAAATAACTGGGAAATAATCGGAGTGTAGATTAAATAAACCAAACTAGATGTGTTCATGAACTGGTGGTCAGTGTAGTGAGGAGTGATTTGTGAGGATGGTCCTGCTGCGGGCTGCAAGGCCTCGGCCTGCAGCAGCATACATCTGCTTGTGTGTGTATGTTAAAAGCAGAGCTTGTCTGCTTTTCTATGTAATTGGTGAATGAAAAGTTTGCATAAAATTGTGAGAAACAAGTGTAAACTAGGAAAATTAATCATTGAGGTTTAAAGTTAATATTGAAGAGTGTAAAAAGTTTGAAAGTAGATAATCTGGAGGGGTTAGAAGTGTTAAATTAGAGACCAAAAAGGGAAAACAGGAACAGTTTAAATACATTTGAATAAAAGAATAACCCATTTAAAAGTGATAAACCTCTGATAGAATAAGTGGATTGATTAAAACTAATAATATAAGTAACATTAACTAGAAAAAGAGTCAAACAAAATTAAAAAGCCTAAGAGAATGGGTAAGGATGAATCATAAAATTGGAAGAATAAGGGGAAATAAATGTTAAAATATTTGGGAGAATAAGGAGTAAGAGAGAATTAAATAAAATAGCTATAATAACAACAATAGTATGAGTAATAAATAATAACAAAATAGTAATGATAATAATATAGCTTGGACACAAACTGAGCCTAAAATAAATAGATTGAAGTGAAAATATAAATGTAGTAGGTGTGAGTGAGGTAAAGGAGTGGTGAGTATAGATTAGAGAGGATGAAATAACAGCTGAGCCTCTGAGGAAATAAAAGAATTTTAGAAACAAAATATAATCTGATTATTAGAAACACATCTGTGTAACAGGTCTGAGAGACTGCAGGACACCCAGCTGATCAACCTGAAGCTTTGACACCTCACAAGAACCTTAATTTAAAACATAATTCAAGATGAAGTCAAAAGGAGTTCCTAGAAAAAGAAAAATCTGTAAGTTGGTCCTCGGGAAATATTGTTTGGATATTTGTGTGTGTGTTCTCAGTGCAGATGATGTCTTCACCTCAGCACATTCTTTGAATACCGGAGGGTTTAGAAGAAGGGGGCAAATTGAGTTGCAATGACCTCTCTGCTGTATATCTGCCTGGGTCTCAACATAGTTATAGAAGTAAATCTGTAAGTTTACCAAATTATTAAATAAACACATTTAAAATAAATAACAAATGAATTAAATAGATTTGATGGTGCTGAGAGATTACTCTTTGAGTAGAAATTATAGCCAGAGAGACAGTTATTGTTTCACAGTGGACACTGTGTTATTCTCAGAGAGCGAGTGTGGAGCAGGAACCCATGGAGACCCTCTAAAACAGGGGGGTGATCCACAGCCCCATGCACACGGTAATAAAACGGTAATATCCACCTCCAACCAGGAGTGTGGTGTATGCACAATGACAATGATGGACTTCCATCTCTGACTTTCACCTGGTATCTTTTAACATGGCATGTTGCTGAGTTGAACATAGATGAGAATGTGTTTACTGATAGAAAGTGGTTTTGGGGTTATGATAAAGGGGAAATAAATTAAAGCAAAATTTATGGTAAATAAAAATGATGTAATGAAGTGGAGGTGAAACAGTCAAAAAAAAAAAAAAAGGAAAATTCCTGAAGTGTCTTCCTCTGCCCCATTGTGGCAGAAAGTGCCTCCACTTTATTTTTAAGTGCTTGAAGATAATTTTTGAGAAGCATGTCCTCTGAGCAAACTGCGGTGAGTGACGTCACACAAGAGGTGGACTTTTAAACAAAAACCATGAAGACAAAGAGCAGAATGCAATCTGTTCTCTTCTACTAACATTGTGTCTAGAGATGATTTACAGATGACGCTGCAGGTCTCCACAGCAACCTTCCCAAACAACAACAGCAACAGCTGGAGAAGGAAGAGGATGGCCTTCCTGCAAAGGAGGCAGGAGCAAGAGGGAGACGGCTGCAGAGGCTGGAAGATAATACACCGGACGGACAGCCAGTGAAGTGACGTCCAGACACACAAGAACTCTTACTTCCTGAATGGGAGGAGGGGGAGCACAATGTGTCTGTGTGCTTCACCCTGAAGGGGGTGAGGTGTGTCTACCCATGAGCCGTGGATGCTTATGGACATGGTGTGACTGGCTGATGGACTGTTCTCAACATCACACAAAAACCAAGTAAGTCATCATTTCCTTTGAAGAAAATGCTGCAGGAGCTGCTCTGCACTTTGAGACATTTAAGCTCTTTGGGAGACATCCCAGTGAGCTGAGCAGAGTATTCCAGACTAACCTGCCTGATGATGTGAATCTGGAGATACAACACACTGTATAGTGGAGTTTTTCAGGCAGCAGTATCCTGATGGCAGAGCTCTTCTAAGATAGGAGAAATCCTGACAGAGGAGGAGAGTCCAACAAAAGGGCTGCGTACATTCCAACGGAGGAGAGACTGAGAGCTGACCAATCACAGGAAGGAGAAGGCTAAACACCTCTGATAACTGCACACTGAGGCTCAGGCTGCAGTGCTGACTGCTAACACTGCTCAGAGTCTTGCAGCTTCTTCTCGCTCACCCAGCCTGCTCCCCCTGCTGTCAGCACTACACAGGTAACGAGTGGATTCCCTGCACCAACTGTTCCTAACACTCTAACTGAATCTGCTGTGCCTGTCGTACACATGCATGTTAATCAAGGTGACTATCTGGACTTGTACACCTGAGAGGGAGAAACTAGAAGCAGATGAGAGGCAGAGTGACCTGGCGTGGAGGAAGGAGAGAACTGTCACAGCCAGGACCGCTGCTTGGACTCACTCAGCCTACTCAACAGAGGAACAACCTGCTTAGAGGTAACTTCACAGGTCACCTCCAGAGAGACTGCCACATGACCTCTTGGGCTAGACCAACAGCCTGTTGGCCATAAGGAGGTCCAGAGAGGCCAGAAGAGGAAAAGGAGCAACCTGACGTATCCTTTAATTTGTCAAGTAAGCTGACATTTCAATAAGTCTTATGAGAAAAGATATTCTGTGTTCTTTAGAAGCAAAATCATGTGCACCAGTGATGAACTGTATGCAAACTGTCAACTGAGAAAGCACACAGAATGATGATGTGCCAACAGAGACTGTGTCTGGGTTCAACCTGAGGTGTTTTGGTTGCAGCCAGTGACTGAAGACTCCATGTTAAATGAACGATGGATGAAATGTGGGAGCTCTGGGTACGAATGCAAAGGAGGAGACTGAGGAGCTGAGGAGCCCGGATTGCTCTACAGTTACTGTTTGATGAGAAACTGGAGTCCAAAGACTATGGACTGTGCTTTGATGAGCTGATCAATAGGGGAACGTAAAAAGAAAAATGTTCTTTTGTTGATCAGTTCATTTTTACTGGTGACTACATCTACTTTGCTCCACAGGGTGTGGCTGCTGCACCTGATGGACTGAAAAACTGGTAACAAGTGTCAAATGCTGGGCTGCATCTCATTGCTGATTGCTCGTGGACATACTCTCATGTACTGCACTGATGGTTTAACAAGACAAAGCTTATTTTAGAGGGAATCTAACTACACAATAAATGCATGCACATTTCTAAGGACAAAACACTTACCCCACATCGCTTAAGTGTGAATGCGATTGTGTGGTTGGTGTTTGGTGGCGGTGGGCGCGAACTGGCAGCCACGCTTCTGTCAGACTGCCCCAGGGCAGGACTGCATTAGTAGCTTACCACCACCAAGTATGATTGAAGTGTGAATGAATAGTTTATTAGATAAACATGTGTAGATCAAATTCAATTATCATTGAACATAAGTAGTTGTTGAAACAGGTTCCATCTCAACTGAGCGAAACAACGCAGTATACTTGGCTGACTACAAGAGAGCCCTTCAAAAAATTCCACTGTGTCTGGACCTCGGTCCATGCACAAATGGCAAATAAAAATCCTTGAATCCTTGAAATGAGGGAAGGCTCAAATTTGCCCAGCCTGATACAGTTGAGCTGAAACCTGGGGTCAAATTACCTTATTAAATTAGGTAATGTTCATTTAAGTCACATGCCATTGAAGCTATCAGGCTTAATAGTGATGAGCTATTGAAGGCTGGAGTGCTATTTAAAGCTCATGCATTAAAACCAAATTCAGACAGTTACATACTGATGCGATTACAGATTCTGACACACCTGTGGTTCGTGATCCATATCTTTGCTTTCTAACAGTGCACCAGATATTAAGTGGTATTTATGTTTAGTACTTAGTACATTCTATGATAACTGTGATAATTGTGATTAACAGCCCTAACATCTTCAACCAAATTTTAGTGCAAGACTTGAAGTATCTGAATATTCTCAGTACTGTCTCACAGCATGCAGCTGATTTGTCGTCCTCTAAAAGAACAAAATGAGAAGAATTCTTGGAATTCTGCTAACAAACCACTGAATATCTAGGAAGACAGTTTGGTGGACAGAGGACGCTAATTGTTCTCTCTCAATTAGAAACTGTGATTAAAACCTGACAACCGCAAACGGTTGGTGAATGTTGACATGTTTGGGAGTGACAGGATTCAGCAGACGGTGGATTTGTGACTATGTGTTTAAAACTGCATCTCTGCTGCTTCAATAAAGCAGCAGGACAAACTAACTCTGATCCTTAGTTGCAGTGGTCGGTGGGAGCTGAAGCAACATCTGATGCACTGAAGCAGGACACGCAATCTGACCTGGCATTGGGTAATCAGATTACTTGAAACCTTTCCATTTATATGTGGCTAATAGCAGGGGCTAGGTAAGAGCTGCCCTTACGCAGGATCCCCCAGTAGGTAAGCAGCTCCTGCTTTATTACAATATAAAACTGGATAACATGAAGGCTGGCTTCTCACCTTGTTATCAAGGTTTGATGACAGCAGACTTTGTTTTTCAGAAACTAGGATTTTAACTCCAGGTCATCCTGTAACTCTTTGTATGCCACATCAATTGTGTGTTTTGTTTTTTGCCCGAGGTTTGTCATCACTCAAATAAAACTACGGGGTAGGAGGTAAGATTATCTGCCCCTGAACTATTAAAGATGTAATAATGTTAACCCTGTTTCCAAAATGAACTCCTCATGATTGTGCCACAGACTGACAAATTCAGGAGCTGAGAAAATTAATGTGCATAATGAATTTATTACAGCTAATTTAATACTGCTTTTGGATGGTTCTTGCTTTAGGGATGAGTGTGGCTGTAATGTGGGCTACATGGTTGTTTAACTTAATTCTGCAGGTGTAAGTTTTTCTGCTCTAGAAGCTCAGAAGGTTGATCTGCTGAGTTCAACGCTGATCTCAGATCATAAAGCTTTAACAGCAGCTTGTACACTGGCTACAGGTAAGACTTAATTTGTACATTGATTCAGCCTAGGTTAATGAGGTTTGTCATGCTAATGCTAATATTTAGAAATAGAGAGGATTTCACAGAGCTGAAGGCAATCCTCTAGTATATGGAGAGGCTGTGTTGCAGTTAATTGATGCTTTACAGCTTCCCAGTGCAGTGGCCATTACTTTAAAATCAAATGGCCAGGAGATGTCAAAGGTGTGATCCAGGGAATAGCCCATTCAGAGCTAACGTTGTCTTTCCAGGAGGAGGAGAACTAAAGGGTGACACTTCACTGGACATAAGTAATCTGAATACAGAGGGGGTCAACATGAAGCTGGAGAACAGACAGTGGAGCCAAGGTAGGAAGTTATGGACAAGCACTCATCAGCCTCAAGGGGGGATAATTGTTGGAGGACATTAGAAAGTGAGGCTGATGATTTGCTATGTCATTAGCAATAATAATAGTATTAATACTGCTCCACATAGGTAACATAGTGCAGAAAGTGAGGTCTTTCTTGTCTAAATATGATAATATGCTTGGGTACATCAAGTCAATTCAAAATTTATGTTATAGCATATTAAAACTATCTCAATTGAGCTAAGTGCAGTATAGTTTATATAAAACATGCTTTGTTGATCAGTCACTAAACCAACAATAAATAAATATATACTAAGAAACAATCAAAAAAAAAGAAAAGAAAAAGCTGTGTTAGCACAGTAAAACCCAGGGTACTAAACTCAGTTAAAACTATATGCAAGCAAATATAATATTTTTAAAAATTTTTAAATGATTGAGAATTTGGGCTGCTCTTATGGGAAAGGGTAAATCACTCCAGAGATCAGATGTCACCACTGTAAAGGCTCTGTTGCCTCTGCTTTTCAGCCTCAATTTAGGAGACCAAGGAGCACTTGGTTTGTAGACCGCAGGGCTTTGGTAGGAATATAGGGTTTCAAAAGGTCAGTTAAATAACAAAGTAGAAGTAACACCTGATCACATCCAACATATAAAAATTATAATAGTTTGAAACAAAAAAAAAGCATAAATGACTCTCTCAAAAGTCATGGTGTGGGAAAAAGGTCTTCATTTTTAACTAATTGGAAAAGCTCTTCTTAACAACAAAGCTAATATGTTGGTGGTCTTTTGGAACTTAATAAACATATTAGCTCTCCTTAACAACAGGGCTGGTGTGTTTGTTGAGTTTTAGAACACCATCAAAAATCACCAAGGTTCCACATAACAGGGTGATAATAGGAGGCTAAACAGTCAATAGCGCTCTCACACCCAACCAAGGTGGGGTGGTCCAAATAAAATAATTTCTGTTTTGTTTTTATTCGACTTAAGAGGGTTTGTCTCCAGGCCATGAGTACATATCCCTAAGACAGTTTACTAGTGTCTGCATAGAAGCAGAAGCAGTCAGATTATAAAGGTAAGTATATTTGTAGTTCATCTGCCAAACAATGAGAGGCAATGATGTGCCTTTCAAAAGTGGAACCCAAAGGAAGCAAATATAAAGAAAAGAGAGTGTGACCCCAATAGAGAACCCTGGGGAACCCCATAATTGTTTGGGGATACAGATGACAGATACTGTCCTAAATGAACAGAAGAAACTCCTATCAGACAAATATAATGGATGCGTATCTGCTTTAGAAGTCCATCTGTAAAGCAAACAAGGCTTGCTTTGGGTCAAAGTGTTATTCTAACCTGTGTTGAATTTGAGGCTCATGACACAAAGAATTAGGAACTGGTATTGTGTCATGAGCTTCAAATTTAACATGGACTGAGTATATTCTGCCTTATGAAACACACTACCGTGTGATGGCAAGGACTCCCCAGGTAAGATAACAACTGTAGATGCCATCCTTTCTGTTACCCATTATAAAAGCATAAAAATGAAGAGAAGTGTAAATATAAAAACAACTTAATAAGAAGAAAGGGAGAAAAGGGAGTGCTTTACTTCAAGAAGATCTAGCATTGCATGTTATGGATATTATTAATCTTATGTTTTATGCTATAAGCAGTAACAACAAAACCTGAATGGAAGATAAGGTTCTGACAGTCCCATTCAGCCTCCCCCAGCCAAGAGGCTGCCGAGCCTGGCCTCGTATTGGAGAAAATCTTGCTGAGATCCGTGACCAGCGAAGGCTCGCCCTGTCGTGGAACGGCTAAAGGAGAGAGGAGACTCAGCAGAGCAGGTATCCAGCACGGACCCAGATCTTCTTAGATCTTCTGGAAGCAGAAGGAACCATCTCGACAAGAACGCGTTGTGGGCTGAGGACGCCACCTGGACTGGAACCGAGTCATTTGAGGGGCCTTCACGACATGATGACATCACCTACGTGACTCCTGGGAGCTGCTTCCCCAGCCAGTGGGAGTTCTGATGACAGCAGATAGCCAGTGCCTCCTAACACCCGTGGCACGAGGCACACCGGGAACAAAGCTAACTAGGGGGGATCTGAGAGGTCCCCCAGTTCAGGAAGTGCTTAACGCATCTTCAAGCAACCAAGTCTGTGAAACAAGTCAGCTAACGGATGAAGCACCAGAGCTCGACAGTGACACTGATTTTGTCACCAGTAAGTTGGCTACGGCCAGGGTCGTCGATGGAGAGCAAACCAGTGAGATTCAGAAGCTCACTGCTGAGAATTGAAATTGAAGATCATCAACGATTTACTTAGAGCAACGAAGGGGGAACAGGTGGAATGGAGGAAGTGGTCCTCACAGAAGCCTGAAGAAGATGCTACAACATCATGAGGACTGAATGATCGTCTAAAAGATGCTGACAATGTTATTAAGTCTGTCTAACACTGAAATTGTCTTTGCTATTGCCGCTATTGTTGTGTTTTCACATATATATACTATATCTCGAGTGCCTTATCTTTTGTGCCCATAAGTATAGGTGCCTCTGACCTGTGTGGTGTGCACTGCAATTGAGGATGCTGTGTTGGTAAGATCAGTTTGTTTGTTCTGGATTGAGATTTATTCTAGCATCCAGAGTTGACGAGCACACCATGTGAGTGAGAAGATTTAGTTTGAAGCTTGCAAATGTTTATATCAATAAAAACAGCTCACGCAGTGTTTTTGCAATGTTCACCTTGTTTAAACAAATATTTACTCTTGATTTGATAAAAATACTTTGTGTTGATACCAGCAGGCATCAAAGGGGGAAATGTCGTGTATTTTTATCATTCGACATCAGTATTTTCTATCAATATTTTTATATCATGTATTGTTATATATATTAATCACACACTCTAATTAATGGTCACATTATATATTATTTGTCACCTATATTGTCACTCACACACTGGAGCACTGCATGCTGTAGGTGGGTGGAAAAGGGCTGAGGCCTGCTCTGCCCTAGGCCTGGGATTTTTCCATTGGAGTAATGCTAGCCCCCACCTTTGTGAGGAGCTTCACCTTTCACACAGTGCACTTTTGACCCAGCTTCTCCCGAGGGGAGGGCGAGTAGCGAGGAGTGTGTCCTGGAAGGGAGGGGTAGAGGCGCACCTGGACTGCGGGAGGTATTTTTCCGTGGGAAAGTTGGGTGTCTTGCTAGCCCCCGAGATCAATTCATAGAACTGTTGCCTAAGGAGCATCTTACTATGCCCTCTACTCCTGATAACAGCAAGGGGAGGTGTGAGATTGGTCTATAAAAGGCAGAGGCAGAGTTGGGAGGGAGCGCTCTTCTTTGCTCTTCCTCTCCTGTGTTTGCAGCGGCTGCAGGGCTCTCACTCCCGAGAGGGCTTCTGTTTTTTATACTCTGTTAAACTCTGGACGTCTACTTCTTTGCTTTTCTACCACCCTTGCAACAGCACCAAGGCACTCACTCTCGGGAGGCTTTTTGCTTTCTTGCATTTTGTTTAACTTTTTGCTATCTTGTACTTTTTTAACTTTGTGCTTCAATAAATCCTGGAAACGAAACCTGCTCATCTCCAGTGAGTTTCTGTGAAGTGTGGAGTTTTTCTCAAGGTGCATTTGCTTCCATTGGTCTCCCCTCCGCCTGGTAAGAGCAACAGGGGGAGAGAGCCGCAAATAAAACCCGACAATAGATCTGGTTGAAGATAAGGGAATGCTGGTCAAAAATTCTCGGAAGGAAGGTTTCGCTTCCGATACATGAGAGATAAGCCAACCACAGATGGATAAAAAGACAAAAAAAATTTTAAAATCATAAAAAACGGAGTCAGGAGTTTATTGCTTTAAAAATAAATAATGAATAAACAAAACCAGTAAAATAGATGCCTTGAAAATCTCAGGTTGAAGTATTTTTTGCAAATTATTAGAGGTCATTTTTCCAGAAGATTGTTGTTAAATTTCAAGAAAAGTTTCCGTGAGGAACTCAGTTTTAGTAAAACCTCAAAAGAAAGGTTAAAAAAAAAAAATCAGTGCATGTAAAAACTTTGTGAAACAGCCAAATCTGAGACCCAAAACAAAGTGCCAAACTTTGAGCTGCTGCTCTGCTACAAAGCAAAACATAGAGAACTAAAAACTTATTTGTTTGCCCATGTAGGATAGAATACAAGTTCCCAGTTTACTCTTTTGTGCATTTACATTTCTTTAATTGGTAGATTTGTTTAAAGCTAAGATTATAAGAGAAAAGCAGAGAACATTGGAATTTTGAATGTCTGACCAATTTGATATTGAATCCAGCATTAAAGGAAAAAATTTCAGAAGCTAATAATACAAACATCAGTATGCCCTTCTCTCTCAGTTTTATTCTAACAGGAGCCTGAACAACAACACCGGGGCTGCAGGAGACTGGATCAGCTACCAATAAAGAAACTGGTGCAGATCGAGGTGTTCAAGCTCATCCTAAGATCAGACTGACAGCTCCATAAACTCATATAAAAAGGCTCCTGGTGCTCAAGAATGAGGAGGCCAACCATCACATGAACAGGTGACCTGAGAGTTCTTGACCGATGATCTTTGTGCACAAGTCTGAGCCCAGGAGGACAGTCATCAACAGGAGATGTCCTCGGCGTGGGGATTGATAACAACAGGTGCAATCAGTCACAGGGTCTCAGTGAAGAACCAGACCACATTAGAGGGTCAAAGGTCAAAGAACTCCCACGCAGAAAGCAATTGATTTCAATGTTTTAATTTCAGTTATGCTATATTCACTCAACTACTATTGTAAGGCCACCCCTACAGGGGCCAGAATTTTGTGGTTTCAAGAGTATAATTTGTTTAACCCTTTAACGCCGGGCGATCGCTGCTGAAGTGCCCGTTACTTGCCCTCAATAGCGGCGAACAGCTGATTGAGATGTGGCGTATCAGCTCGGAGTCGGCTGATCAAAGGAACGTTGATCAGCTGGCGTATTACCGTAACTCCGCAACCGTTTGTTCTATCGAAAAAATGCAAACGGTTCCTGAAAGCCCAGAAATTGCACGTCACAGCCACATAGGGGTATTACGGTATTTGTTGCCGGAAGTCCGTGAACGGTGGCACTTTTGAAGTATGTCGAGTCACATGGGACACATTCGGCGTTAAAGGGTTAATGCTTCCTCCAGCACTAACTATTGTTCTCTCATAAATTCCCATGAGGCCTAAGGGGAACACGCCCTGATTTCAGTTTAGACAACCAAAGATGACAAACCTGCAGTGAGCTGCATGTAAGGTCAACAAGCAATGGTGTTGTGAGTATGACCTCTGACCCTAAAAGTATCTACGTTTTGACTAAAGACTTTGTCCATAACATTTTATTTTTATTTTTGTTTGTTTGTGGTGAAAATCCCACTGCAGGGGTTTAGATATAAACGCATAGAATTACACAAAATGGAAAAAAAAAAAAGTTTCACTGCTGAACTAGTAACAACTGCTGATGTTGTTTTAGGTCAAGGTTATGCATTTTTCCCTTCACAATTTAGTTACTTGAGGTTTATGAAGCCATATTTTGTCTGCCATAATTATGCTTTTCTTTGGGATACAGACCCATACAGAATAAATATAATTTTGAGTCCAGTATAATACTTTGAAATGATTTTGATTTTCAATCTTTCTAAGATATATTATTTCCATAGATTTTCACATGTAATGGAGTCAGATTTGAACAGTAATTTTACAGGTACAGACAAACATATTCAAGAGCTGTTTAAGATTAGAGAACTTTAAAATGATTATTTTTAGATGTTTTGAGGTTCATCCCATGTTTTGTTTTTTGTTTTCTTGTGTTCTTTTTGTTCCATTTTAGCTCACATAGAAGGTGTGTCAAATTTTAACTTAAGGATATTAATTTGCATTTTGAATTTTCTGATGAGTTTGAGACCAAAATGCAAAAGTTAACTTTACAATTGGATGAAAAATGAGACAGCTGACACTGACCTTATAAAAAAAACACAAACACTTGCAATGAAGAAGCAGCTTACACCCACTCACACACTCACTCACACACTCACAGACAGACAGACAGAAGCTCAAATTAGATTTTTGCTTAATCTGACATTTAACTCTAGGTGCATTAAATCAGGTTCACTTTTGGTGGATTGAATCCACTTACTTAGCAAATTAGTGGTATATGAAAATTGCAAGCTCATTTTTCTCAGGCTGATTAACAAAATAAAAGATTTATAACTAAAAGCCATTGAATAAATACATCCTTAGAATATTTATGCGCGTTTTGATGTCCTGTCTTAGTTTGTGCAAATTTAATTATTGACCCACAAGACCTGCAGTTCATGGTATTTTGTTTAATTGACAGGGAAAAATTGGAACTTTCTTCACTGGACTTTTTTGACAGGTACCTGAGATCATACCTGAGACATTATGAGCCTTTAACAGGAAACTAACCAGGATGACGGCCAGATGTGAACAGCTGTTGTCTAAAGAGGTTCAGGAATGCATCTCAGGGACGAGTGCTGACTACTGTGGTTTGAACATCCATGGCTTTGGTGAATATGAGCACGTGTGCTGAAGGCTGAAAGAAGGCTGCATATATAACTATTACCTGTGCACTGATCAGTGATCATTTCTTTATGTTTGCAGTAAGATTTTCATCATGGAACTGGATTTGATCCTGAAGGGATGCAATCCATATTTTTAATGAATTTGAGAAAAATTATTAGATAGTGACTGTTTCATGTTACTGTTTGTCATGTGGGCCAATTTATATGCTGAATTTACTTTGGACTGATTAAATTTAAATGCTAATCCACTTCACTGAACAACATTGACATATGAAAGACTAATGCTTGTTTTCTTTTTGTTTTTCAGGCCATAATGAAGTATAGAAAGTAGGTACATCATTATAAATATGACATTATTAAACTCTGTCTAATTTTTTGCTAAATTCACAATCACAATAGTATGAGATTAGTTTTCCAGGAATTCTCTTCTGGCTCTTAACATCAGTGCAGTCCTGGCTGACCACCCAAGGTCAGGCTGGTGAAGTTGACTTTAGAAATGTCTAAGGTCAAAACGGGGATTGTTGGAATATGCTATATTCCACATACATTTACTTCCCTGAGAAATTTGTCTGGAAAATAACTTAACTGATTAAAAATACAGAAGCTTATAATGTTCTGTGTCATAATGAACTTTGTGAAGACTACACAATGATAGAAATGGAGACTTTGAGGTCACCCTGTTATTGAAATTCTCTGTTTTCCACATTCTGTTTTGTAAATGATGTAATCAAGACTGATATGTTCTGACTATATGAAAACTGTAACTTGAATTAGAGAGGGCCAGTACTTCATGCCATCTCACACGAGTATGGTATGCAGTTCTGACCCGGATTAATCTGTGAAACTGTTTGAAAATGGCTTTATTAAATTTAATATTTGGACTCCTTATTCCGTTGTTTGTATGTCATTCCTGTTCGAGAAACGAACACGCAGAAACTTAAAGGCTTAAACAGCAACAGCACACACACACTCTTCTTATATTATTATATTTCTTGATAGTCCCATAGTTATGATGAAGTGCTATATGTAAACCATAGTAATACCACAGTGACTGTGAGTAGGAAGCGTTTGTGAAGCCACATGGCAGACAGCTCTGCGGCAGTGGACGACAGTGATTCTGAGCGAGGCATTAGCATTGGCTGCTAGCAGCTAACTGGAGTTGTTCGTCAATGTGACGAGCGCCATCTTTTTTGCCCTTTCGGTGGAGCGAGTGATGAGCAGCTAAAGACCGCAGGCAGAATCTGGCTGACTGTCATCAGTAGAAGACGAGAGTGGTGAGCTGGTTCGGGACACTGAATTGTAAGTTGGACATTTTCTGTGCAACTATCTGTCAGAGAAGAGGAGTTTCACAGCCATGCTGCAGCGAGCAACAAACAGGCCTGCAACATTTGTGTGAGTGGGGCCCATGTATGACTACTGTTAATTGAATGCGTATATGTGAAAGACTGAGAAGTAAGAACTAATCCTCCTAGGTTAATCCATTAGGACTGATGGGGAAAGCTAATTCTGATTTTGGTAATAGTGTTTTACTGGTATTTTAAGAATAAAGGTTATTTCTTGTTTAATTTGCATTTACGTTTGGTTTTATACATTGAGTTTAAATTCAGTAAATGTTCAGTTCTGATGTTGAACTGTGTGTGATTTAAGTTTCTTAATATTAAGTCTGCTATCACACCATTATAACCAATTGAACCTTTGTGGTATCCACTTGACCTCAAACCCAACACTCCACCTAGTTTGGTCAACACTGGGGTCTTGAATACAAAATAAGGCGGTGGGGTGCTACATAAAATGGAGGCACCGCTGGGATGGCCCAGTTATGGCACTGGTGTAAAGGAGAGAGCTTTAACCCTTCCCATGCCAATCTACTCAAAGATATTCCCGAAGATACGAGATTAACTTCGTAGAAGGAACTCTGCAAGCCATTAAAGTTCTTAGATGTGTTAAAGTCAGAGGGCAGATGTACAGCCCTCAGAGTCAATGTTTGGGTGAATGCAGAGAGAAAGTAAATCCAAAAACTATTCCCATGGACATCCTTGCATGAAGGCAGTAATGCACCATGGCGAATTGTTGGATATTCAGAGAAGGAAAATGCATCAGCTGACCAAGTACTCGCAGATGACTTGCAGGTGCCACCAACAGATTTAGGCCCTGCTGCACCACTTGAGGCCATTCCATTCCTGAAGCTATCATCAGAGCTGTGGGAAACTTTCTGCAAAGCACATCCAAGCCTGTAAGTGATAACAGCAACTACAGGATGTTATGAACCTTCTCAGGGGTTGTCCCCACACCCATTGGAAAATGGGATACTACAAGCTCACTTGATGATAGAGGAGTAGGATCGGCCTGACAAAGAAAGGAAAATGAGAATAATGGAAAGTGTAAAGGGTCCTGCCTTGGAGCTATTGCAGGCTATCTGCTTTAATAACCCAGAGGCAACACCCTAAGACAGTGCTTCTCAATAATTTTTTGTTATGCCCCCCCTAGGAAGAAGAAAACCTTTTGCACCCCCACTCTCTGCCACGACTATAAATAGTCATGGCGGAGCCTGCTCTATGCTGTGTGTAGGCAAAAAAGACGTACACCATAGAGGTATTACTTACTGTGCACACGCTGACAATGAGAGCATCACTGCCACCTACTGTAGTGGACATGCAATTACACTTAATTCTAGTATGGCAAAAAAAAACATGTTCCCCGGGGTCAGACGTGCAACACCTGGTAGCGCACAGCGCCCCGTTGTGGGGGTGCGCCCCACTATTTGAGAAGCACAGTGATTGAAAACACATTTGACACACCAGAGACAGGAGAGGAACTCTACTTTTCATTCAGAATGCTATGCCAGCATCTAGGTGAAAAGCTTTCTGAATTTCTGAGAAGGATGGAAAGATCCCTGAACAAAACAAGTGGTGAAAAGGGGAGGTCTGTCACTAACTTCCATAGACAAATAACGCCTTGATCAGCTCATTAAAGGAGCAACCTGGTCTGACATGATGCTCTTAAGTTTGTGTTTAAGGGAGCGAAGAGATAATCCACCTACCTTCTTGCAGCTGCTAAGTGAGGTGTGTATTAAAGAAAAGTATGAAGTCTCCCGCTGCAGACTTAACCCCACCAAAGCTGTGCATGTCAAAAGTGCCACTGTACCCACAGGGGCATATGTTAAAGATCCTAGAGCTGAGCGCCAAGAACTCAAAACCCAAGTCGGTGGGCTTACAGATGCATCAGGGGCACCGTGTTTCCTTTCCCTTGGTCCCCAGCCTACAGATGAGGCTGAACATGACAGCTTGGAAGAGAACAAAAACCTTCACTGTAATTGACACCGAATTGTCTTGGAGTGGCCACAGGAGGCGGTGTGTGTGGTGGAGAGGAGGTGAAGGACCAGCAAAAGGGAATTAGGTTTTATGGCCCTCACCTGCTTTCTGTTGGCATGCGTTGCCTCATTTTCGTTTGTTTGGTGTGGCGTGGTGTCCGGTTTCCCCGTGGCTTCTTTTTCCTCGGTTGGATGTTTGCTTGGTGAGTTGTCGGTTTGAATTTTTATCTTCCTTTCTTCTGAATTGTATGGATTGTATTTAAGGATTTTATTGTTTATTATTAGTCTTAAGGTGACGGGCAGCCTTATAGATGATCCGTAATATAGCACCCCTCGGTGACGGAACGAGGTACGTTTGCCTTCTGTGATTTAGTTGTTGTGATAATTATAAGTTTCCTGTTGATGATGTATTGTAAATAAATTGTTTTTTTTGTATCTGTTTTTAAGTTTTCACGGTGCACAATGAAGTGGAAATAAAGAGTTGAAGCACCTGTCGAGACTCCCGTTTATTGACCCAGGGGCAGCTACAGTGAAAACTCGACCATCGGAAGAGTAAGGCTTCAGCTAAGAAAATCAACGTTATTGCACAAGTATTTGATAACGGCGGTCCGGCCCAGTGTACGCCCCTTTCGCGCACCGGCGAGCTCAGCCAATGGACGGTATTTGTTACGCTTCTAGTTCAAGCGAACTGGGTAGCGATACATAAGAGACTGGTGATAAAGCCTATGATTAAGTGCTTAATGTTTAGGGTTTGAATGTGTTTTATAATGTATTCCTTTTCTCCTTTTTGGGGTTGAAGGGTAAAGTTATATTGATTAAAATATTTGTAGTTTATTGTTGTGGTTTAATGTCGAATTTTAGTATTGTTTGGTGAATTTGGAAATTGTAAACTAAAGGGTAAATGAGGTAAAATGTCCGTTAAAAATCAAGTTTTAGATAATACTGCCGACCAACCAAGCAGGTCCAGCTCCCGTCAAAGAGCTTTGACCGAGAAGGGTCAGGAGCTGCGTAGAGAAAGAGCCGACCAACATGAAAGGTCTTTTATGAAGGTATATGATGTGTGGAAACAAACAGCTCGAGATTCCAGGACGAAATTGAAGCGATTTTGTACAGTGAATGACCTTAATGTAATCCAGCAGAATTTAAAAACTAATTATGATTTAGTATGTCAGTCCTATGAGCCCATCAGGCGTAACTGCACTGCCACACCAGACATTATTAAGAAAATGGATGCTTGTGTTTCTCTCACCGCCGAAATCGGCGAACTTGTAGTTAAAAGAAAGGAAACTATTGAAGAAGTTTTTAATGATGAATTGGAGAAAGAACGAGTGAGGATGACCCTAAATAAAGGGGAGTATGGGTCCATTTTTGGAGGTACAGATACAGAGACTGTGATTTCTGAAATGTCGGTAGCTTGTCCTCCTTCCTCCCATTCAGTGGTTTCAAGTAAATTAGCAGAGGCTGAGGCAGAGTTCGCTGTTAAGGTGGAACAGGCAAAGGCGGTGAGAAAAATTCAAGCTCAACAAATGAAAATGTGCAAATTGGAGAATGAATGGAAATTAGAAGAAGCGAAGATGCTGGCTGAAATTAAACAGAAGGAAGTTGAAATGCGTTTCAAACAAGAGGAGGAGAAGCTGCGGTTAAAACAAATAGAAGCAGAAAATGATGTGGAGGTGGCAGTGGCGCGTTTGAGGGCTTATAGGGATTTAGAAGACGGTTTGGGGAATCAGGGAGAAAAGGGTGATCAAGGAGATATCCGGTCTAGTCACCAAGGGAAGGATATCGGGGATCCATCAAATTCAGGGGTTGTACCACTTCAATCTCAACAGACATTAATCGGAGTTAAAAATCAGGAGACAGCTGACTTAGCTCAAGCCATTGCGAGTTCCTTGAGCATGTTTCACCTGTCTCCCCCCGACTTGGCAACCTTTTCCGGGGACCCCTTGAAATTTATTGACTGGAAGATCTCCTTTATGACTCTTATTGGTAAGAAACCCCTCCCAGTCTGTGAAAAAATGTTATATTTGAAACATTACCTTGTAGGGGAGGCACGCAAGGCTGTGGAGGGATTTTTTTATAGAAATTCTGAGGATGCCTATCACAGTGCTTGGACATCGTTAGAGGAGAGATATGGAAATCCATTTATCGTCCAGAGAGCTCTCCGAGAAAGGCTTATGAAATGGCCTAGGATCAGTGAAAATGATCCCTTGGCCCTTAGAGATTTTGTGGATTTTTTAAAGGGGTGTGCTGAGGCTATGCCTTATGTCAAGGGATTGGACATTTTGAACGATTGTGAGGAAAATCATAAATTGCTTAAGAAGTTACCGGAGTGGATTGTACGTAAATGGGGTAGGTTTGTTGTTGATGAGTTAGATGCATCCGGTAATTATCCAGGCTTTTTGCACTTTGTGGATTTCCTGCAAAAGGAGGTCCGTATTGTATGCAATCCTATTGTTTCCCCTTTCTTATTGAACTCTAAGGCAGTGGAAGATAAGTCAAAGCGAGTCAGTACCTTTAATACGAGCTCTCAAAGTGATGCCCCCCCAGGTAGGCTCGATGATTTCTCACTTCGAACACTCTTTTATGAGGCTATGGCTATAGTGAATAGCCGCCCCTTGAATGTGGACGGTATCAATGATCCCAGATCATTGGAACCTTTGACACCTAATCATCTTATTTTGATGAAGTCTCAGATTGCCCTTCCTCCTCCTGGGAAATTTGTAAGAGAGGATGTATATGCAACGAAACGATGGCGATGAGTGCAATACTTGACTGAGCAGTTTTGGGGACGCTGGAAGAGGGAATATTTATTGAATATTTCCCTGCGTCAGAAATGGCATAAGCCTCGGCGCAACCTTAAAACAAACGACATTGTCATCGTCATTGAGGATACACTTCCGAGGAATCAGTGGCAGTTGGGGCGAGTGGTGGAGACCATTCAAGGAACTGATAAGTTGGTTCGTAGGGTTAGGGTTCAAGTCACAGATCGGAGGCTGCATGGGAAATCGGACCCCCCTTTTAGGACCGTCATCCTTGAGAGACCCATCCAGAAGTTAGTGTTGTTGCTTGGAAATGAATGATTGGAAAATTTGATTCCTTATTTTAGTTGTGAGACAGTTCGGTGTCAGAGTTTTAACTGTTTGTGAATCATGTATAATTCGATTGATTATGAATTTATCGTGGTATGATTGGGGGGAGTGTAATTGACACCGAATTGTCTTGGAGTGGCCACAGGAGGCGGTGTGTGTGGTGGAGAGGAGGTGAAGGACCAGCAAAAGGGAATTAGGTTTTATGGCCCTCACCTGCTTTCTGTTGGCATGCGTTGCCTCATTTTCGTTTGTTTGGTGTGGCGTGGTGTCCGGTTTCCCCGTGGCTTCTTTTTCCTCGGTTGGATGTTTGCTTGGTGAGTTGTCGGTTTGAATTTTTATCTTCCTTTCTTCTGAATTGTATGGATTGTATTTAAGGATTTTATTGTTTATTATTAGTCTTAAGGTGACGGGCAGCCTTATAGATGATCCGTAATATAGCACCCCTTGGTGACGGAACGAGGTACGTTTGCCTTCTGTGATTTAGTTGTTGTGATAATTGTAAGTTTCCTGTTGATGATGTATTGTAAATAAATTGTTTTTTTTGTATCTGTTTTTAAGTTTTCACGGTGCACAATGAAGTGGAAATAAAGAGTTGAAGTACCTGTCGAGACTCCCGTTTATTGACCCAGGGGCAGCTACATTCACGCTTTAACCCTTTAACACCGAATGTGTCCCATGTGACTCGACATACTTCAAAAGTGCCACCGTTCACGGACTTCCGGCAACAAATACCGTAATACCCCTATGTGGCTGTGACGTGCAATTTCTGGGCTTTCAGGAACCGTTTGCATTTTTTCGATAGGACAAACGGTTGCGGAGTTACGGTAATATGCCAGCTGATCAATGTTCCTTTGATCAGCCGACTTGGAGCTGATACGCCACGTCTCAGTCAGCTGTTCGCTGCTATTGAGGGCAAGTAACATGCACTTCAGCAGCGATCGCCCGGCGTTAAAGGGCTACAGAAAGTAGTGGTGAAACTAAGAAAGCAGATCTCAGTTATGTCTGTCAAACCCACCAACTCACAGTATCACTGCTCAATAAAAAGACTTCTCCAGTGCACATGCATCAGAGAGCTACAGCACACAGAGATCTCAGTTACTTTTTTTGTTATTGCTGTGGCGAAGATGGGCACATCTCCACCAAATGTAAGTCCTCAGAAAACTACTCCAAAGTGATACAGAAACTCATTCATGCCCAATGGAAACTGAAAGCAAGTCAGAGAGTTCCTAGTACTGCAAAAGAACCAACCAACACAAATGTAGGGGTCAATAGGAGCGCTGTGAGTGTGCAGAGAGCTGGTGTCCCAAACGGACTTGTAGGACCACCCTTCACCACCTGTGTGAAGGTGGATGGCATAACCTGCACTGCCCTCTTAGACAGCAGGTCTCGGGTGACAATAGTTTTCAACAGTTGGTATTCAAGGTACTTGCCTCATGTCCCTATCCAACCTGTCACTGGTTTAGATATTTGGGGCCTAAGTGAATCAGAGAACAGCTACCCCTATAGAGGCTACATCCAAATTTAGTTGGAGTTGCCTCAAAAGACCCTGTAGAAAGTAGAGGCTGTCCCAGTTCTTGCTTTGGTGTGCCCAGCTCTTCATTGCTCAGATACCGTACCTGTTCTAGTTGGCACCAGTGTTCATAAAATTAGACCTCTGTCTTCAACTGAGAAAGAGGTGAGCCCAAATACTGTTCACTCTGCCAAGGTGAATGTTTCACAGTCTCAGACCTTGCCTACCATTAAGTCAGAGTCACCTAAAGATGATGACTTTCCTGTAGCCGAGGTAAAGTGGAATGATCCTGGACCACTAGTTATTTCAGTTGGGAAAAACCACATAGCTCTATGTCAAAGAAACACATACGATTGGAGACAGTATCCTGATCACGGAACTTCACATGCTCTTTCCCAAGTGTGTTAGTGCAACCAACTGTCTTTTTCTCCAAGATGCTTGACAAAGACAAGTTCTTGGTTCTCATGCACAATGAGTCCCTCAAAGACACTGCCATTCCAATGGTTACTGTGGTTGCACACCTGCATGTGCCTTTCTGTGATGGCACAGAGACACTTATCTCTTGGATGGGTGTTCTAGAAGAAAAGAAAATTTAATTGTGTACATTGTGTACAATGACTAATAAAGGATTGAGTGATTGATGTAGCTGATATAATGACTGATGTCCCTGGCCCAAACACAAAAGCTTCATCTCAGCTGGACCCCTCACTGTTTGACTTTGGGGATTCCCCTATACCAGCTGAGTGGAAGGAGAGGCTAAAACAGAAACTTGCAGAGAGATGTAATGTGTTTTCAACTGGCGAGTGGGATGTTGGCTACAGATTGTCCACAGGGGTGCACATCATATACAACTAAATGACAATACTTCCTTCAGAAAATGGTTTCGCCATGTGGACCCTGCTGATGTGGATGTTTTATGTTGTCACCTTCAAGGACTTCTGGTTGCAGGGATAAAAAAAGAATCAATGAGTTCCTATGCTTCACCCATCGTATTGGCGTGAAAGAAAATAGGGACGTTGCAGATGTGTGTGGACTATCAAACACTGAACCGCAGAACTATTCCTGATCAACACACAGTTCCTCGAATTGATGAGGCCTTTGACTGTTTGTCTGGGAACAGATGGTTTTCAGTCTTGGATCTGTGTAGCGGGTATTATCAAATCCCAAAGGCAGATGAGGACAAAGAGAAAACCGCTTTCATATGCCCTTTGGGTTTTACCAATTTGAGAGGATGCCACAAAGAATAAAAGGAGCCCTGGCAACCTTCCAGAGAGTAATGGAAAAAGCCGTTGGGGGCATGCACATGTTTGAGGTCATAGCATACTTGGATGATTTAATAGTGTTTGGAAAAACCTTGGAAGAACACAAAGACTATTCAAGGTCCTTGACAGACTGGAAGAGACTGTTGTCAACAGACAAATGTCAGTTCGGTAGGCCTCAAGTGACGTATGTAGGACACATAGTGTCTGAGAGTTATATTGCCACAGGCCCAAGCAAAGTTGAAGCAGTAGCTCACTGGAAGCAACCGTCACTGCAGTCTTTCCTGGGGTTTTGTGGGTACTACCGCTGTTTTATAAAAAACTGCTCCACTATAGTCAGACCACTCACCAAGCTTTGCAAAGGTTACCCACCCACTCAGCGAAGGAAGAAAACTGCCAAAGTCCCAAAAAGACCTTACTTAGACTTAGACTTAGATCCTCCCATGCTATGTAGCATATCTGGTGGCAAATGAATGCCACTTTGTTGAGTGTCCTTCAGGTGTTACGGGGGTGTCCACGTGCTCTTCTGGCACCGGGAGGCTGCCAGTGCATTGCCATCTTGGGGATGTGCGCATTGTCCATATGGAGGATGTGGCCAGCTAGTGGAAATCTTTGGCATGCAACAATATTGTGAAGTTTGACCGCGTCACTCCTTCATAGGACTTTAGGATTTGGCGAAGGCAACGCTGCTGGAAAACATCAAGCTTGGTGTTGATGCTAACAGATGCCTTCCAGGTCTCGCTGGCATAGATGGCGGTTGGGATCACAATTGAGTTAAACAGGTGGAATTTAATCTTATAGGAGATGGTCGGGGAGGACCAGATTTTGTTCATCCTCCGGAATACCACTGCCGCCTTCCCAATACGGCATTTGATGTCCACCTCCGCATTGCCATCTTGGGCGATCACACTGCCAAGGTAGGTGAACTTGTCTACTTCTTTCAACTTCTGATGCCCAACAGGTGGTGCATGATCCTTGATTTATTTTTTTTGTCTCTCTCTTGCTCTTAGTGTTGT
>JACBYM010000688.1:0-18818 GCA_013435755.1 Amphilophus citrinellus
CTTAAACTGCTGTCCCAAATCATTGTTTCCCCATGATTCTCCTTCAATCTCCTCTCCTTTTAAAGAAGAAAAACCGCATCGTGTCATTACCGTTTTTGCCACTCCGTAGCTGTTTATGTGATTTTTCAGCTTTTCTCGCTGAGAGAAGCACACTTTTCTCATTTCATGAATAATTCCACAAACTCCATTCAAACTGCTTCAATCATTGTTTCCCCATGATTCTCCTTCAATCTCCATCCTTTTAAAGAAGAAAACCGCGTGTCATTTACCATTTTCCAAGCCTGTGCCTGTTTATTTCAGTTTGAGCTTTCTCGCTGAGAGAAGCACCACTTTCATTAATTTCATGAATAACTTCACATAACTCCATTCAAACTTCTTCCAATACTGTTTTCCCCTCCATGAATTCTCCTTCAATCTCCTATCATTTTACGAAGAAACCGCGTGTCATTACCATTCTCCAAGCGCATTAGCTGTTATTCAGTTTTGAGCTTTTCCTCGCTGAGAGAAGCACACTTCATCATTTCATGAATACACTTCACCAACTCCATTCCAACTGTTCCCAATCATGTTTCCCCATGATTCTCCTTCAATCTCCTATTCATTTTAAACAAGAAACACAAACCCAAACAACCAACCCAGCGTGTCCTTACCATTCTCCAAGCGCAGTAGCTAAGTGTTTATTGATTTTTGAGCTTTTCTTCGCTGAGAAGACACTTTTCTCATTTCATGAATAACTCACAAACTCCATTCAAACTGGTTCCAATCATGTTTCCCCATGATTCTCCTTCCCCCCCAATCTCCTATCATTTTAATCAAGCATAGCCGCGTGTCATTACGTTTCCAATCGCTGTGCCTGTTATTTCGTTTATGAGCTTTTCTCGCTGAGAGAAGCACACTTTCATCATTTCATTGAATAACTTCACAAACTCCATTCAAACTGTTTCCAATCATGTTTCCCCATGATTCTCCTTTCCATCTCCTATCAATTTTAAACAAGGAAAAAACCGCGTGTCATTACCAGTTTCTCCAAGCGCTGTAGCCTGTTATTCATTCAGTTTTGAGCTTTTCTCGCTGAGAGAAGCACACTTTATCATTTCATGAGTAACTTCACAAACTACATTCACACTGCTTTCCAATCATGTTTCCCCAGATTCTCCTCCCTTCAATCTCCTATCATTTTAACAAAGTAAAACCGCGTGTCATTACCAGTTTTCCAAGCGCTAGTTAGCTAATGTATTTCAGTTTTGAGCTTTTCTCGCTGAGGAGAAGCACACTTCATCATTTCATGAAAACTTCACAAATCCATTCAAACTGCTTTCCAATCATGTTCCCCATGATTCTCCTTCATCTCCTATCATTTTAAACAAGAAAACCGCGTGTCATTACCATTCTCCAAGCGCATAGTAGCTGTTATTTCAGTTTTGAGCTTTTCTCGCTGAGAGAAGCACCCTTTCATCATTTCATGAATAACTTCACAAACTCCATTCAAACTGCTTCCAATTCATGTTTCCCCATGATCTCCTTCACTCTCTATCATTTGTAAACAAGAAACCGCGTGTCATTACCAATTTCTCCAAGCGCAGTAGCTGTTATTTCCTTTTTTGAGCTTTCTCGCTGAGAGAAGCACACTTTCAATCATTTCATGAATAACTTCACAAACTCCATTCAACTGCTTCCAATCATGTTTCCCCATGATTCTCCTTCAATCTCCTATCATTTTAAAACAAGAAACCGCGTGTCATTACCATTCTCAAAGCGCTGTGCCTGTTATTTCAGTTTTGAGCTTTTCTCGCTGAGAGAAGCACACTTTCATCATTTCATGAATAACTTCACAAACTCCATTCAAACTGCTTCCAATCATGTTTCCCCATGATTCTCCTTCAATCTCCTATCATTTTAAACAAGAAAACCGCGTGTCATTACCGTTTTCCAAGCGCTGTAGCCTGTTATTTCAGTTTTGAGCTTTTTCTCGCTGAGAGAAGCACACTTTTCTCATTTCATGAATAACTTCACAAACTCCATTCAAACTGTTTCCAATCATGTTTCCCCATGATTCTCCTTCAATCTCCTATCATTTTAAACAAGAAAACCGCGTGTCATTACAGTTTTCCAAGCGCTGTACCTGTTATTTCAGTTTTGAGCTTTTCTCGCTGAGAGAAACACACTTTCATCATTTCATGAATAACTTCACAAACTCCATTCAAACTGCTTCCAATCATGTTTCCCCATGATTCTCCTTCAATCTCCTATCATTTTAAACAAGAAACCGCGTGTCATTACCGTTCTCCAAGCGCTGTAGCCTGTTATTTCAGTTTTGAGCTTTTCTCGCTGAGAGAAGCACACTTTCATCATTTCATGAATAACTTCACAAACTCCATTCAAACTGCTTCCAATCATGTTTCCCCATGATTCTCCTTCAATCTCCTATCATTTTAAACAAGAAAACCGCGTGTCATTACCATTCTCCAAGCGCTGTACTGTTATTTCAGTTTTGAGCTTTTCTCGCTGAGAGAAGCACACTTTCATCATTTCATGAATAACTTCACAAAGTCCATTCAAACTGCTTCCAATCATGTTTCCCCATGATTCTCCTTCAATCTCCTATCATTTTAAACAAGAAAACCGCGTGTCATTACCGTTTTCCAAGCGCTGTACCTGTTATTTCAGTTTTGAGCTTTTCTCGCTGAGAGAAGCACACTTTCATCATTTCATGAATAACTTCACAAACTCCATTCAAACTGCTTCCAAATCATGTTTCCCCATGATTCTCCTTCAATCTCCTATCATTTTAAACAAGAAAACCGCGTGTCATTACCATTCTCCAAGCGCAGTAGCTGTTATTTCAGTTTTGAGCTTTTCTCGCTGAGAGAAGCACACTTTCGTCATTTCATGAATAACTTCACAAACTCCATTCAAACTGCTTCCAATCATGTTTCCCCATGATTCTCCTTCAATCTCCTATCATTTTAACGAAGAAAACCGCGTGTCATTACCATTCTCCAAGCGCAGTAGCTGTTATTTCAGTTTTGAGCTTTTCTCGCTGAGAGAAGCACACTTTCATCATTCATGAATAACTTCACAAACTCCATTCAAACTGCTTCCAATCATGTTTCCCCATGATTCTCCTTCAATCTCCTATCATTTTAAACAAGAAAACCGCGTGTCATTACCATTCTCCAAGCGCTAGTAGCCTGTTATTTCAGTTTTGAGCTTTTCTCGCTGAGAGAAGCACACTTTCATCATTTCATGAATAACTTCACAAACTCCATTCAAACTGCTTCCAATCATGTTTCCCCATGATTCTCCTTCAATCTCCTATCATTTAAACAAGAAAACCGCGTGTCATTACCATTCTCCAAGCGTAGTAGCTGTTATTTCAGTTTTGAGCTTTTCTCGCTGAGAGAAGCACACTTTCATCATTTCATGAATAACTTCACAAACTCCATTCAAACTGCTTCCAATCATGTTTCCCCATGATTCTCCTTCAATCTCCTATCATTTTAAACAAGAAAACCGCGTGTCATTACCGTTTTCCAAGCGCTGTGCCTGTTATTTCAGTTTTGAGCTTTTCTCGCTGAGAGAAGCACACTTTCATCATTTCATGAATAACTTCACAAACTCCATTCAAACGGCTTCCAATCATGTTTCCCCATGATTCTCCTTCAATCTCCTATCATTTTAAACAAGAAAACCGCGTGTCATTACCATTCTCCAAGCGCGGTAGCTGTTATTTCAGTTTTGAGCTTTTCTCGCTGAGAGAAGCACACTTTCATCATTTCATGAATAACTTCACAAACTCCATTCAAACTGCTTCCAATCATGTTTCCCCATGATTCTCCTTCAATCTCCTATCATTTTAAACAAGAAAACCGCGTGTCATTACCATTCTCCAAGCGCAGTAGCTGTTATTTCAGTTTTGAGCTTTTCTCGCTGAGAGAAGCACACTTTCATCATTTCATGAATAACTTCACAAACTCCATTCAAACTGCTTCCAATCATGTTTCCCCATGATTCTCCTTCAATCTCCTATCATT
This sequence comes from Amphilophus citrinellus, assembly GCA_013435755.1. NCBI lineage: Eukaryota > Metazoa > Chordata > Actinopteri > Cichliformes > Cichlidae > Amphilophus > Amphilophus citrinellus. Next base: position 4,035 of record JACBYM010000688.1, read on the forward strand.
TTAAACAAGAAAACCGCGTGTCATTACCGTTCTCCAAGCGCTGTAGCCTGTTATTTCAGTTTTGAGCTTTTCTCGCTGAGAGAAGCACACTTTCATCATTTCATGAATAACTTCACAAACTCCATTCAAACTGCTTCCAATCATGTTTCCCCATGATTCTCCTTCAATCTCCTATCATTTTAAACAAGAAAACCGCGTGTCATTACCATTCTCCAAGCGCAGTAGCTGTTATTTCAGTTTTGAGCTTTTCTCGCTGAGAGAAGCACACTTTCATCATTTCATGAATAACTTCACAAACTCCATTCAAACTGCTTCCAATCATGTTTCCCCATGATTCTCCTTCAATCTCCTATCATTTTAAACAAGAAAACCGCGTGTCATTACCATTCTCCAAGCGCTGTAGCCTGTTATTTCAGTTTTGAGCTTTTCTCGCTGAGAGAAGCACACTTTCATCATTACATGAATAACTTCACAAAGTCCATTCAAACTGCTTCCAATCATGTTTCCCCATGATTCTCCTTCAATCTCCTATCATTTTAAACAAGAAAACCGCGTGTCATTACCATTCTCCAAGCGCAGTAGCTGTTATTTCAGTTTTGAGCTTTTCTCGCTGAGAGAAGCACACTTTCATCATTTCATGAATAACTTCACAAACTCCATTCAAACTGCTTCCAATCATGTTTCCCCATGATTCTCCTTCAATCTCCTATCATTTTAAACAAGAAAACCGCGTGTCATTACCATTCTCCAACCGCAGTAGCTGTTATGTGATTTTTGAGCTTTTCTCGCTGAGAGAAGCACACTTTTGTCATTTCATGAATAACTTCACAAACTCCATTCAAACTGCTTCCAATCATGTTTCCCCATGATTCTCCTTCAATCTCCTATCATTTTAAACAAGAAAACCGCGTGTCATTACCATTCTCCAAGCGCAGTAGCCGTTATTTCAGTTTTGAGCTTTTCTCGCTGAGAGAAGCACACTTTCATCATTTCATGAATAACTTCACAAACTCCATTCAAACTGCTTCCAATCATGTTTCCCCATGATTCTCCTTCAATCTCCTATCATTTTAAACAAGAAAACCGCGTGTCATTACCATTTTGCAAGCGCAGTACCTTTTATTTCAGTTTTGAGCTTTTCTCGCTGAGAGAAGCACACTTTCGTCATTTCATGAATAACTTCACAAACTCCATTCAAACTGCTTCCAATCATGTTTCCCCATGATTCTCCTTCAATCTCCTATCATTTTAAACAAGAAAACCGCGTGTCATTACCATTCTCCAAGCGCAGTAGCTGTTATGTCATTTTTGAGCTTTTCTCGCTGAGAGAAGCACACTTTCATCATTTCATGAATAACTTCACAAACTCCATTCAAACTGCTTCCAATCATGTTTCCCCATGATTCTCCTTCAATCTCCTATCATTTTAAACAAGAAAACCGCGTGTCATTACCGTTTTCCAAGCGCTGTACCTGTTATTTCAGTTTTGAGCTTTTCTCGCTGAGAGAAGCACACTTTCATCATTTCATGAATAACTTCACAAACTCCATTCAAACTGCTTCCAATCATGTTTCCCCATGATTCTCCTTCAATCTCCTATCATTTTAAACAAGAAAACCGCGTGTCATTACCATTCTCCAAGCGCAGTAGCTGTTATTTCAGTTTTGAGCTTTTCTCGCTGAGAGAAGCACACTTTCATCATTTCATGAATAACTTCACAAACTCCATTCAAACTGCTTCCAATCATGTTTCCCCATGATTCTCCTTCAATCTCCTATCATTTTAAACAAGAAAACCGCGTGTCATTACCATTCTCCAAGCGCAGTAGCCTGTTATTTGATTTTTGAGCTTTTCTCGCTGAGAGAAGCACACTTTCATCATTTCATGAATAACTTCACAAACTCCATTCAAACTGCTTCCAATCATGTTTCCCCATGATTCTCCTTCAATCTCCTATCATTTTAAACAAGAAAACCGCGTGTCATTACCGTTTTCCAAGCGCTGTAGCCTGTTATTTCAGTTTTGAGCTTTTCTCGCTGAGAGAAGCACACTTTCATCATTTCATGAATAACTTCACAAACTCCATTCAAACTGCTTCCAATCATGTTTCCCCATGATTCTCCTTCAATCTCCTATCATTTTAAACAAGAAAACCGCGTGTCATTACCATTCTCCAAGCGCAGTGCCTGTTATGTGATTTTTGAGCTTTTCTCGCTGAGAGAAGCACACTTTTGTCATTTCATGAATAACTTCACAAACTCCATTCAAACTGCTTCCAATCATGTTTCCCCATGATTCTCCTTCAATCTCCTATCATTTTAAACAAGAAAACCGCGTGTCATTACCATTCTCCAAGCGCAGTAGCTGTTATGTGATTTTTGAGCTTTTCTCGCTGAGAGAAGCACACTTTCATCATTTCATGAATAACTTCACAAACTCCATTCAAACTGCTTCCAATCATGTTTCCCCATGATTCTCCTTCAATCTCCTATCATTTTAAACAAGAAAACCGCGTGTCATTACCATTCTCCAAGCGCAGTAGCCTTTTATGTGATTTTTGAGCTTTTCTCGCTGAGAGAAGCACACTTTTGTCATTTCATGAATAACTTCACAAACTCCATTCAAACTGCTTCCAATCATGTTTCCCCATGATTCTCCTTCAATCTCCTATCATTTTAAACAAGAAAACCGCGTGTCATTACCATTCTCCAAGCGCTGTACCTGTTATTTCAGTTTTGAGCTTTTCTCGCTGAGAGAAGCACACTTTCATCATTTCATGAATAACTTCACAAACTCCATTCAAACTGCTTCCAATCATGTTTCCCCATGATTCTCCTTCAATCTCCTATCATTTTAAACAAGAAAACCGCGTGTCATTACCGTTTTCCAAGCGCATGTGCCTGTTATTTCAGTTTTGAGCTTTTCTCGCTGAGAGAAGCACACTTTTATCATTTCATGAATAACTTCACAAACTCCATTCAAACTGCTTCCAATCATGTTTCCCCATGATTCTCCTTCAGTCTCCTATCATTTTAAACAAGAAAACCGCGTGTCATTACCATTCTCCAAGCGCAGTAGCTGTTATTTCAGTTTTGAGCTTTTCTCGCTGAGAGAAGCACACTTTCATCATTTCATGAATAACTTCACAAACTCCATTCAAACTGCTTCCAATCATGTTTCCCCATGATTCTCCTTCAATCTCCTATCATTTTAAACAAGAAAACCGCGTGTCATTACCGTTTTCCAAGCGCTGTAGCCTGTTATTTCAGTTTTGAGCTTTTCTCGCTGAGAGAAGCACACTTTCATCATTTCATGAATAACTTCACAAACTCCATTCAAACTGCTTCCAATCATGTTTCCCCATGATTCTCCTTCAATCTCCTGTCATTTTAAACAAGAAAACCGCGTGTCATTACCATTCTCCAAGCGCAGTAGCTGTTATTTCAGTTTTGAGCTTTTCTCGCTGAGAGAAGCACACTTTTATCATTTCATGAATAACTTCACAAACTCCATTCAAACTGCTTCCAATCATGTTTCCCTATGGTTCTCCTTCAATCTCCTATCATTTTAAACAAGAAAACCGCGTGTCATTACCATTCTCCAAGCGCAGTAGCTGTTATTTGATTTTTGAGCTTTTCTCGCTGAGAGAAGCACACTTTCATCATTTCATGAATAACTTCACAAACTCCATTCAAACTGCTTCCAATCATGTTTCCCCATGATTCTCCTTCAATCTCCTATCATTTTAAACAAGAAAACCGCGTGTCATTACCGTTTTCCAAGCGCGGTAGCTGATATTTCAGTTTTGAGCTTTTCTCGCTGAGAGAAGCACACTTTCATCATTTCATGAATAACTTCACAAACTCCATTCAAACTGCTTCCAATCATGTTTCCCCATGATTCTCCTTCAATCTCCTATCATTTTAAACAAGAAAACCGCGTGTCATTACCATTCTCCAAGCGCAGTACCTGTTATTTCAGTTTTGAGCTTTTCTCGCTGAGAGAAGCACACTTTCGTCATTTCATGAATAACTTCACAAACTCCATTCAAACTGCTTCCAATCATGTTTCCCCATGATTCTCCTTCAATCTCCTATCATTTTAAACAAGAAAACCGCGTGTCATTACCATTCTCCAAGCGCTGTACCTGTTATTTCAGTTTTGAGCTTTTCTCGCTGAGAGAAGCACACTTTCGTCATTTCATGAATAACTTCACAAACTCCATTCAAACTGCTTCCAATCATGTTTCCCCATGATTCTCCTTCAATCTCCTATCATTTTAAACAAGAAAACCGCGTGTCATTACCGTTTTCCAAGCGCAGTAGCCTTTATTTCATTTTTGAGCTTTTCTCGCTGAGAGAAGCACACTTTCGTCATTTCATGAATAACTTCACAAACTCCATTCAAACTGCTTCCAATCATGTTTCCCCATGATTCTCCTTCAATCTCCTATCATTTTAAACAAGAAAACCGCGTGTCATTACCATTCTCCAAGCGCAGTAGCTGTTATTTCATTTTTGAGCTTTTCTCGCTGAGAGAAGCACACTTTCATCATTTCATGAATAACTTCACAAACTCCATTCAAACTGCTTCCAATCATGTTTCCCCATGATTCTCCTTCAATCTCCTATCATTTTAAACAAGAAAACCGCGTGTCATTACCGTTTTCCAAGCGCTGTGCCTGTTATTTCAGTTTTGAGCTTTTCTCGCTGAGAGAAGCACACTTTCATCATTTCATGAATAACTTCACAAACTCCATTCAAACTGCTTCCAATCATGTTTCCCCATGATTCTCCTTCAATCTCCTATCATTTTAAACAAGAAAACCGCGTGTCATTACCATTCTCCAAGCGCAGTAGCTGTTATTTCAGTTTTGAGCTTTTCTCGCTGAGAGAAGCACACTTTCATCATTTCATGAATAACTTCACAAACTCCATTCAAACTGCTTCCAATCATGTTTCCCCATGATTCTCCTTCAATCTCCTATCATTTTAAACAAGAAAACCGCGTGTCATTACCATTCTCCAAGCGCAGTAGCTGTTATTTCATTTTTGAGCTTTTCTCGCTGAGAGAAGCACACTTTTATCATTTCATGAATAACTTCACAAACTCCATTCAAACTGCTTCCAATCATGTTTCCCCATGATTCTCCTTCAATCTCCTATCATTTTAAACAAGAAAACCGCGTGTCATTACCGTTCTCCAAGCGCTGTAGCCTGTTATTTCAGTTTTGAGCTTTTCTCGCTGAGAGAAGCACACTTTCATCATTTCATGAATAACTTCACAAACTCCATTCAAACTGCTTCCAATCATGTTTCCCCATGATTCTCCTTCAATCTCCTATCATTTTAAACAAGAAAACCGCGTGTCATTACCATTCTCCAAGCGCAGTAGCCTGTTATTTGATTTTTGAGCTTTTCTCGCTGAGAGAAGCACACTTTTATCATTTCATGAATAACTTCACAAACTCCATTCAAACTGCTTCCAATCATGTTTCCCCATGATTCTCCTTCAATCTCCTATCATTTTAAGCAAGAAAACCGCGTGTCATTACCATTCTCCAAGCGCTGTAGCTGTTATTTCAGTTTTGAGCTTTTCTCGCTGAGAGAAGCACACTTTCATCATTTCATGAATAACTTCACAAACTCCATTCAAACTGCTTCCAATCATGTTTCCCCATGATTCTCCTTCAATCTCCTATCATTTTAAACAAGAAAACCGCGTGTCATTACCATTCTCCAAGCGCAGTAGCTGTTATGTGATTTTTGAGCTTTTCTCGCTGAGAGAAGCACACTTTTATCATTTCATGAATAACTTCACAAACTCCATTCAAACTGCTTCCAATCATGTTTCCCCATGATTCTCCTTCAATCTCCTATCATTTTAAACAAGAAAACCGCGTGTCATTACCATTCTCCAAGCGCAGTAGCCTGTTATTTCAGTTTTGAGCTTTTCTCGCTGAGAGAAGCACACTTTCATCATTTCATGAATAACTTCACAAACTCCATTCAAACTGCTTCCAATCATGTTTCCCCATGATTCTCCTTCAATCTCCTATCATTTTAAACAAGAAAACCGCGTGTCATTACCATTTTCCAAGCGCTGTACCTGTTATTTCAGTTTTGAGCTTTTCTCGCTGAGAGAAGCACACTTTCGTCATTTCATGAATAACTTCACAAACTCCATTCAAACTGCTTCCAATCATGTTTCCCCATGATTCTCCTTCAATCTCCTATCATTTTAAACAAGAAAACCGCGTGTCATTACCATTTTCCAAGCGCAGTAGCTGTTATTTCATTTTTGAGCTTTTCTCGCTGAGAGAAGCACACTTTTGTCATTTCATGAATAACTTCACAAACTCCATTCAAACTGCTTCCAATCATGTTTCCCCATGATTCTCCTTCAATCTCCTATCATTTTAAACAAGAAAGCCGCGTGTCATTACCGTTTTCCAAGCGCTGTGCCTGTTATTTCAGTTTTGAGCTTTTCTCGCTGAGAGAAGCACACTTTCATCATTTCATGAATAACTTCACAAACTCCATTCAAACTGCTTCCAATCATGTTTCCCCATGATTCTCCTTCAATCTCCTATCATTTTAAACAAGAAAACCGCGTGTCATTACCATTCTCCAAGCGCAGTAGCTGTTATTTCAGTTTTGAGCTTTTCTCGCTGAGAGAAGCACACTTTCATCATTTCATGAATAACTTCACAAACTCCATTCAAACTGCTTCCAATCATGTTTCCCCATGATTCTCCTTCAATCTCCTATCATTTTAAACAAGAAAACCGCGTGTCATTACCATTCTCCAAGCGCAGTAGCCTGTTATTTGATTTTTGAGCTTTTCTCGCTGAGAGAAGCACACTTTCATCATTTCATGAATAACTTCACAAATTCCATTCAAACTGCTTCCAATCATGTTTCCCCATGATTCTCCTTCAATCTCCTATCATTTTAAACAAGAAAACCGCGTGTCATTACCGTTCTCCAAGCGCTGTGCCTGTTATTTCAGTTTTGAGCTTTTCTCGCTGAGAGAAGCACACTTTCATCATTTCATGAATAACTTCACAAACTCAGTTCATACTGCTTCCAATCATGTTTCCCCATGATTCTCCTTCAATCTCCTATCATTTTAAACAAGAAAACCGCGTGTCATTACCATTCTCCAAGCGCAGTAGCTGTTTATGTGATTTTTGAGCTTTTCTCGCTGAGAGAAGCACACTTTCGTCATTTCATGAATAACTTCACAAACTCCATTCAAACTGCTTCCAATCATGTTTCCCCATGATTCTCCTTCAATCTCCTATCATTTTAAACAAGAAAACCGCGTGTCATTACCATTCTCCAAGCGCAGTAGCTGTTATTTCATTTTTGAGCTTTTCTCGCTGAGAGAAGCACACTTTCATCATTTCATGAATAACTTCACAAACGCCATTCAAACTGCTTCCAATCATGTTTCCCCATGATTCTCCTTCAATCTCCTATCATTTTAAACAAGAAAACCGCGTGTCATTACCATTCTCCAAGCGCAGTAGCTGTTATTTCAGTTTTGAGCTTTTCTCGCTGAGAGAAGCACACTTTTGTCATTTCATGAATAACTTCACAAACTCCATTCAAACTGCTTCCAATCATGTTTCCCCATGATTCTCCTTCAATCTCCTATCATTTTAAACAAGAAAACCGCGTGTCATTACCATTCTCCAAGCGCAGTACCTGTTATTTCAGTTTTGAGCTTTTCTCGCTGAGAGAAGCACACTTTCATCATTTCATGAATAACTTCACAAACTCCATTCAAACTGCTTCCAATCATGTTTCCCCATGATTCTCCTTCAATCTCCTATCATTTTAAACAAGAAAACCGCGTGTCATTACCGTTTTCCAAGCGCAGTAGCTGTTATTTCATTTTTGAGCTTTTCTCGCTGAGAGAAGCACACTTTCATCATTTCATGAATAACTTCACAAACTCCATTCAAACTGCTTCCAATCATGTTTCCCCATGATTGTCCTTCAATCTCCTATCATTTTAAACAAGAAAACCGCGTGTCATTACCATTCTCCAAGCGCAGTAGCCTGTTATTTCAGTTTTGAGCTTTTCTCGCTGAGAGAAGCACACTTTCATCATTTCATGAATAACTTCACAAACTCCATTCAAACTGCTTCCAATCATGTTTCCCCATGATTCTCCTTCAATCTCCTATCATTTTAAACAAGAAAACCGCGTGTCATTACCGTTTTCCAAGCGCTGTGCCTGTTATTTCAGTTTTGAGCTTTTCTCGCTGAGAGAAGCACACTTTCATCATTTCATGAATAACTTCACAAACTCCATTCAAACTGCTTCCAATCATGTTTCCCCATGATTCTCCTTCAATCTCCTATCATTTTAAACAAGAAAACCGCGTGTCATTACCGTTTTCCAAGCGCAGTAGCTGTTATTTCATTTTTGAGCTTTTCTCGCTGAGAGAAGCACACTTTTATCATTTCATGAATAACTTCACAAACTCCATTCAAACTGCTTCCAATCATGTTTCCCCATGATTCTCCTTCAATCTCCTATCATTTTAAACAAGAAAACCGCGTGTCATTACCATTCTCCAAGCGCAGTAGCTGTTATTTCATTTTTGAGCTTTTCTCGCTGAGAGAAGCACACTTTCATCATTTCATGAATAACTTCACAAACTCCATTCAAACTGCTTCCAATCATGTTTCCCCATGATTCTCCTTCAATCTCCTATCATTTTAAACAAGAAAACCGCGTGTCATTACCGTTTTCCAAGCGCTGTGCCTGTTATTTCAGTTTTGAGCTTTTCTCGCTGAGAGAAGCACACTTTCATCATTTCATGAATAACTTCACAAACTCCATTCAAACGGCTTCCAATCATGTTTCCCCATGATTCTCCTTCAATCTCCTATCATTTTAAACAAGAAAACCGCGTGTCATTACCATTCTCCAAGCGCAGTAGCCTGTTATTTCAGTTTTGAGCTTTTCTCGCTGAGAGAAGCACACTTTCATCATTTCATGAATAACTTCACAAACTCCATTCAAACTGCTTCCAATCATGTTTCCCCATGATTCTCCTTCAATCTCCTATCATTTTAAACAAGAAATCCGCGTGTCATTACCATTCTCCAAGCGCAGTAGCTGTTTATGTGATTTTTGAGCTTTTCTCGCTGAGAGAAGCACACTTTCGTCATTTCATGAATAACTTCACAAACTCCATTCAAACTGCTTCTAATCATGTTTCCCCATGATTCTCCTTCAATCTCCTATCATTTTAAACAAGAAAACCGCGTGTCATTACCGTTTTCCAAGCGCTGTGCCTGTTATTTCAGTTTTGAGCTTTTCTCGCTGAGAGAAGCACACTTTCATCATTTCATGAATAACTTCACAAACTCCATTCAAACTGCTTCCAATCATGTTTCCCCATGATTCTCCTTCAATCTCCTATCATTTTAAACAAGAAAACCGCGTGTCATTACCATTCTCCAAGCGCAGTAGCCTGTTATTTGAGTTTTGAGCTTTTCTCGCTGAGAGAAGCACACTTTCATCATTTCATGAATAACTTCACAAACTCCATTCAAACTGCTTCCAATCATGTTTCCCCATGATTCTCCTTCAATCTCCTATCATTTTAAACAAGAAAACCGCGTGTCATTACCATTCTCCAAGCGCAGTAGCTGTTATTTCAGTTTTGAGCTTTTCTCGCTGAGAGAAGCACACTTTCATCATTTCATGAATAACTTCACAAACTCCATTCAAACTGCTTCCAATCATGTTTCCCCATGATTCTCCTTCAATCTCCTATCATTTTAAACAAGAAAACCGCGTGTCATTACCATTCTCCAAGCGCAGTAGCTGTTTATGTGATTTTTGAGCTTTTCTCGCTGAGAGAAGCACACTTTTGTCATTTCATGAATAACTTCACAAACTCCATTCAAACTGCTTCCAATCATGTTTCCCCATGATTCTCCTTCAATCTCCTATCATTTTAAACAAGAAAACCGCGTGTCATTACCGTTTTCCAAGCGCTGTGCCTGTTATTTCAGTTTTGAGCTTTTCTCGCTGAGAGAAGCACACTTTCATCATTTCATGAATAACTTCACAAACTCCATTCAAACTGCTTCCAATCATGCTTCCCCATGATTCTCCTTCAATCTCCTATCATTTTAAACAAGAAAACCGCGTGTCATTACCATTCTCCAAGCGCAGTAGCCTGTTATTTCAGTTTTGAGCTTTTCTCGCTGAGAGAAGCACACTTTCATCATTTCATGAATAACTTCACAAACTCCATTCAAACTGCTTCCAATCATGTTTCCCCATGATTCTCCTTCAATCTCCTATCATTTTAAACAAGAAAACCGCGTGTCATTACCATTCTCCAAGCGCAGTAGCTGTTATTTGATTTTTGAGCTTTTCTCGCTGAGAGAAGCACACTTTTATCATTTCATGAATAACTTCACAAACTCCATTCAAACTGCTTCCAATCATGTTTCCCCATGATTCTCCTTCAATCTCCTATCATTTTAAACAAGAAAACCGCGTGTCATTACCGTTCTCCAAGCGCTGTAGCTGTTATTTCAGTTTTGAGCTTTTCTCGCTGAGAGAAGCACACTTTTCTCATTTCATGAATAACTTCACAAACTCCATTCAAACTGCTTCCAATCATGTTTCCCCATGATTCTCCTTCAATCTCCTATCATTTTAAACAAGAAAACCGCGTGTCATTACCATTCTCCAAGCGCTGTGCCTGTTTATGTGATTTTTGAGCTTTTCTCGCTGAGAGAAGCACACTTTCGTCATTTCATGAATAACTTCACAAACTCCATTCAAACTGCTTCCAATCATGTTTCCCCATGATTCTCCTTCAATCTCCTATCATTTTAAACAAGAAAACCGCGTGTCATTACCATTCTCCAAGCGCTGTGCCTGTTATTTCAGTTTTGAGCTTTTCTCGCTGAGAGAAGCACACTTTCATCATTTCATGAATAACTTCACAAACTCCATTCAAACTGCTTCCAATCATGTTTCCCCATGATTCTCCTTCAATCTCCTATCATTTTAAACAAGAAAACCGCGTGTCATTACCGTTTTCCAAGCGCAGTAGCCTGTTATTTGATTTTTGAGCTTTTCTCGCTGAGAGAAGCACACTTTCATCATTTCATGAATAACTTCACAAACTCCATTCAAACTGCTTCCAATCATGTTTCCCCATGATTCTCCTTCAATCTCCTATCATTTTAAACAAGAAAACCGCGTGTCATTACCGTTTTCCAAGCGCTGTGCCTGTTATTTCAGTTTTGAGCTTTTCTCGCTGAGAGAAGCACACTTTCATCATTTCATGAATAACTTCACAAACTCCATTCAAACTGCTTCCAATCATGTTTCCCCATGATTCTCCTTCAATCTCCTATCATTTTAAACAAGAAAACCGCGTGTCATTACCATTCTCCAAGCGCATGTAGCCTGTTATTTCAGTTTTGAGCTTTTCTCGCTGAGAGAAGCACACTTTCATCATTTCATGAATAACTTCACAAACTCCATTCAAACTGCTTCCAATCATGTTTCCCCATGATTCTCCTTCAATCTCCTATCATTTTAAACAAGAAAACCGCGTGTCATTACCGTTCTCCAAGCGCTGTAGCCTGTTATTTCAGTTTTGAGCTTTTCTCGCTGAGAGAAGCACACTTTCATCATTTCATGAATAACTTCACAAACTCCATTCAAACTGCTTCCAATCATGTTTCCCCATGATTCTCCTTCAATCTCCTATCATTTTAAGCAAGAAAACCGCGTGTCATTACCATTCTCCAAGCGCAGTAGCTGTTTATGTGATTTTTGAGCTTTTCTCGCTGAGAGAAGCACACTTTTATCATTTCATGAATAACTTCACAAACTCCATTCAAACTGCTTCCAATCATGTTTCCCCATGATTCTCCTTCAATCTCCTATCATTTTAAACAAGAAAACCGCGTGTCATTACCGTTTTCCAAGCGCTGTAGCCTGTTATTTCAGTTTTGAGCTTTTCTCGCTGAGAGAAGCACACTTTCATCATTTCATGAATAACTTCACAAACTCCATTCAAACTGCTTCCAATCATGTTTCCCCATGATTCTCCTTCAATCTCCTATCATTTTAAACAAGAAAACCGCGTGTCATTACCATTCTCCAAGCGCAGTAGCCTGTTATTTCATTTTTGAGCTTTTCTCGCTGAGAGAAGCACACTTTTGTCATTTCATGAATAACTTCACAAACTCCATTCAAACTGCTTCCAATCATGTTTCCCCATGATTCTCCTTCAATCTCCTATCATTTTAAACAAGAAAACCGCGTGTCATTACCATTCTCCAAGCGCAGTAGCTGTTTATGTGATTTTTGAGCTTTTCTCGCTGAGAGAAGCACACTTTTATCATTTCATGAATAACTTCACAAACTCCATTCAAACTGCTTCCAATCATGTTTCCCCATGATTCTCCTTCAATCTCCTATCATTTTAAACAAGAAAACCGCGTGTCATTACCATTCTCCAAGCGCAGTAGCTGTTATTTGAGTTTTGAGCTTTTCTCGCTGAGAGAAGCACACTTTCATCATTTCATGAATAACTTCACAAACTCCATTCAAACTGCTTCCAATCATGTTTCCCCATGATTCTCCTTCAATCTCCTATCATTTTAAACAAGAAAACCGCGTGTCATTACCATTCTCCAAGCGCAGTAGCTTGTTATTTCAGTTTTGAGCTTTTCTCGCTGAGAGAAGCACACTTTCATCATTTCATGAATAACTTCACAAACTCCATTCAAACTGCTTCCAATCATGTTTCCCCATGATTCTCCTTCAATCTCCTATCATTTTAAACAAGAAAACCGCGTGTCATTACCATTCTCCAAGCGCAGTAGCCTGTTATTTCAGTTTTGAGCTTTTCTCGCTGAGAGAAGCACACTTTCATCATTTCATGAATAACTTCACAAACTCCATTCAAACTGCTTCCAATCATGTTTCCCCATGATTCTCCTTCAATCTCCTATCATTTTAAACAAGAAAACCGCGTGTCATTACCATTTTCCAAGCGCTGTGCCTGTTATTTCAGTTTTGAGCTTTTCTCGCTGAGAGAAGCACACTTTCATCATTTCATGAATAACTTCACAAACTCCATTCAAACTGCTTCCAATCATGTTTCCCCATGATTCTCCTTCAATCTCCTATCATTTTAAACAAGAAAACCGCGTGTCATTACCATTCTCCAAGCGCAGTAGCTGTTATTTGAGTTTTGAGCTTTTCTCGCTGAGAGAAGCACACTTTCATCATTTCATTAATAACTTTACAAACTCCATTCAAACTGCTTCCAAACATGTTTCCCCATGATTCTCCTTCAATCTCCTATCATTTTCACGAAGAAAACCGCGTGTCATTACCGTTTTCCAAGCGCTGTGCCTGTTATTTCAGTTTTGAGCTTTTCTCGCTGAGAGAAGCACACTTTCATCATTTCATGAATAACTTCACAAACTCCATTCAAACTGCTTCCAATCATGTTTCCCCATGATTCTCCTTCAATCTCCTATCATTTTAAACAAGAAAACCGCGTGTCATTACCATTCTCCAAGCGCAGTAGCTGTTATGTGATTTTTGAGCTTTTCTCGCTGAGAGAAGCACACTTTCATCATTTCATGAATAACTTCACAAACTCCATTCAAACTGCTTCCAATCATGTTTCCCCATGATTCTCCTTCAATCTCCTATCATTTTAAACAAGAAAACCGCGTGTCATTACCATTCTCCAAGCGCAGTAGCTGTTTATGTGATTTTTGAGCTTTTCTCGCTGAGAGAAGCACACTTTTGTCATTTCATGAATAACTTCACAAACTCCATTCAAACTGCTTCCAATCATGTTTCCCCATGATTCTCCTTCAATCTCCTATCATTTTAAACAAGAAAACCGCGTGTCATTACCGTTTTCCAAGCGCTGTAGCTGTTATTTCAGTTTTGAGCTTTTCTCGCTGAGAGAAGCACACTTTCATCATTTCATGAATAACTTCACAAACTCCATTCAAACTGCTTCCAATCATGTTTCCCCATGATTCTCCTTCAATCTCCTATCATTTTAAACAAGAAAACCGCGTGTCATTACCATTCTCCAAGCGCAGTAGCTGTTTATGTGATTTTTGAGCTTTTCTCGCTGAGAGAAGCACACTTTCGTCATTTCATGAATAACTTCACAAACTCCATTCAAACTGCTTCTAATCATGTTTCCCCATGATTCTCCTTCAATCTCCTATCATTTTAAACAAGAAAACCGCGTGTCATTACCATTCTCCAAGCGCTGTACCTGTTATTTCAGTTTTGAGCTTTTCTCGCTGAGAGAAGCACACTTTCATCATTTCATGAATAACTTCACAAACTCCATTCAAACTGCTTCCAATCATGTTTCCCCATGATTCTCCTTCAATCTCCTATCATTTTAAACAAGAAAACCGCGTGTCATTACCATTTTCCAAGCGCAGTAGCTGTTATGTGATTTTTGAGCTTTTCTCGCTGAGAGAAGCACACTTTTCATCATTTCATGAATAACTTCACAAACTCCATTCAAACTGCTTCCAATCATGTTTCCCCATGATTCTCCTTCAATCTCCTATCATTTTAAACAAGAAAACCGCGTGTCATTACCGTTTTCCAAGCGCTGTAGCTGTTATTTCAGTTTTGAGCTTTCTCGCTGAGAGAAGCACACTTTTGTCATTTCATTGAATAATTCACAAACTCCATTCAAATGCTTCCAATCATGTTCCCCATGATTCT
>JACBYM010000689.1:0-23827 GCA_013435755.1 Amphilophus citrinellus
TCAACTGAGTAACAAAGATATGACCACATACTCTAAGGGTGAAACTCAGCTGACTGTAGCCTACAGTATTTTGACCTGTCCTCAAACAAGGAAGTCTCCTGATATTTGTCATTCAGCAGTGCCTAAAAGTGAGAAGCTGGGAGCTGCATGTTTCAAAATGAAAATAAAAAATGACAATTTTAAGTTTTTCTTCTATGAAACAAACAAACAAGCAAAGAATAAAAAATATATAAACAGAATACAAAAAACAAAAATTTGTTGAATTAATATTCAGAAATGTTTCACTTTGATTCAGAAACAGAGTGTTTAAGTGTTTACAGAGCGGTACTGTAGGCTGTGACTGTGTTTAAGCTGAGGCTGATCTGCAGATGGTCGTCATGAGCTCCAGCAGATGTCAGGTTCAACCACACCAGGTAGAGATCAAATGGATCTGAGCACCATAACTGTAAAGGTATTACATCCAGAGATCACAGACTGACAAACACACAATAACAGGAAGACACAGAAAGAAAATGTAACAAAAACTGAAAGAAAAAAGAAAAACACTTACAGTGACGTCCTCGCAGCTTTGGCTGTTAATGGCGTACCTTCAGCTGAGAGGATGATAACACAGCTGATCATTATGCTATCCATCTATGGGCAATATATGCATTTTTCTGGTCTGTGTGTGTGTGTGTGTATGTATGTGTGTGTGTGTGGCGGGGGGTGTAAAGTATTTTTAAGTACTAGTTTTTAAGTATGATTAGATTCTTAATGTGAAATTAACCTTGGTCTTCAGCTCAGTCTTCAACTTTTCCACTTCTTTCTCTGCTTCCTCCCTTTTGGACCTTTCCTCCTTCAGCGCCTTCATCAACTGAAATAAGAAAGATTCAATAAAAAGGTATTTTATTTTATTTCATTTTATTTTAGTTACATTATCTAACAACTAATCTTTATTTTGAGAAGCACAATAGTGTACATGCAGCATTCAGGTGTAGCAGCCAGTCTATTATTAACTAATGGACATGCACTTTGAAAACACAACAATTTCAACAAACTGAGGGAAAAAGAGTTAAATAGACAAAAAAAAATGAAGAATAAAATTTTGCTTCTGTTTCAAAGGGTCAGAAATAAAATTGGTTCTTTGTGTAACTGTGTTGCATGTTGTCTGTTTCTATGATGTTAGTTTGATCTCAACAAATCTGCAGCATGTGGACTGTGAGAGGAGGATTAAACAACAAAGCACTGATGTGATGTGAATTAACCTCTTCGTTTTTGTTCAGGACTTCCTCCAGCTCTGAATCAGTTTTGCCCTGACTTTGCTGCTCATTGTAGAGCTGCTTTTCCAACTGTTAAAGGAGAGAAAAATACATTTATTTTGCATAGATAACAATTGCATCATAGTTTGAATGACAAAACCTATAAATGGCAATTGTAAAGAAGAAAAAGTGGCTGGATCATAACAGTTCCCTGAGTGAATATATGCTGTGTTAGTGTTAGTGCACTGTATTGACCTCTAAATAAAAGTGATGATGGTAAAACGCTTGTTTTATATGACCTGTTATTCTAGGATATAACAGCAGGACAGATGTGATTTTTGCCCCACTTACAGATTTTCTTCTGTTACATGATGAACAATCCAGGCCGTTTGTTACACCTTATCAAACATTTTGTTCATATTTTTATTTGAGAAAAATATTAAAAAGTTGTTGTTCTTGGTTTTGATAAACATTTTTAAAATATTTAAAAAGACGTTTAACTTCAATGTGTGACCAAGTTTTAAGGTAAAGTGATCTAAAAATTATAAACAGTCGTTTGAAATCTAACTTATTACTGACTGCTGACAGCCACTGTTAGTTTAATACTGCATTTTGTGGATGGTGTCTTTCAAATATTGTGTACTTAGATTTTCACACGTGTCTGCATTTTTTTTTTACAATAAATAAATAGTGATATGGTGTTATTTGTGGTTTATCTGAGGTTGTACAGTATATAAAAGCAGGTGGACTTCTTTCATAGGATTATAATTGTATATCTGTGTGTTTACTCTCCAGCTAATAGACAGAAAGATGGAAGCTGATGATGATGATTTATTTATGTAATTACAGCCCGACCAAAACAATGCTGACTGTTTTAAAAGTGTAAGTTGTGTAAATTGGTCCAATGTTTCAGTTTCTTTATAATGTATCTGTCTTTGTGTATTTTTGAAAGGATTCATGAGAAATAAACTTTTCTTTGTGAATTGTCCTAGAATCATGAAATTATTAATTCCTTCTGTCTGTGCCCTAAAATATACATTGAGGTCTGAGTTCTATAATTATAAAACTATATGCTACTATTGCTGGGGAATAAGGGAGTTATGCGACACGTAACTCAAGAAATGTCTCGTTATATAAAAGCATAA
Source organism: Amphilophus citrinellus (assembly GCA_013435755.1). NCBI lineage: Eukaryota > Metazoa > Chordata > Actinopteri > Cichliformes > Cichlidae > Amphilophus > Amphilophus citrinellus. The sequence goes on from JACBYM010000689.1 coordinate 2,384, forward strand.
TTTACATTACGTTTTTCTGCAAATCCATTTCAGGAACTCAGGGGTAAATTTATTTCTGGTATTATTTCACATGTATCCAATATCAAAAATAAAAACTGAATTTGCTGTCCCGTGTGTCTTCAGTAAGGTTAGTGTTTAACCAAATTAGTGAATCAAAGCCAACAATTTCTTTATTTTTAAATCTCCTCTGTAGTTTAAATTTATATATGTTTAAGATGAACCTCTTTTCCTTTGGCCTCCAGCAGCTTTTGCAGTTGTTGTTTCTCATCTTCGAGTGTATCAACAGAAGCCCTTAGACTATCCACCTGAAAAACACGATACACACAAAAACGAAGTATTTATGTAATGAAATTTCCTCAAGTTATTGGCAAGATTTCATTAGTTGGCTTGATCAAAAAGACAATTTTTACATATCTTTTTTTAATATACTTTTTGTCAGCTAATCAAATAAAAACTGATACTTTGATTTGTTTAAAAAAACAAACAAACGAAAAATAAATTAAACCTTGAGCACAGATCTCGTAGCCAATCAGAAACATTATTTTTTCCTTCACATATATCAACATACATGAAGCGCCAACCTTTGGATATCAAATTTGCTGAGATTCTCCAGCACATTGTGTGATACTTGGTGACAGATGTGTGTATTTACGTGTCTTTTAAGCTGATCGATCTCTTCTGTCTTGTTGTCCAGCTGTTTTTGTGTCTCCTTCAGTTTTTCACTCCACTTCTCATCAGCTTGTTTGTGATTCTCTGGCTATAAAGAAAGAGACAGTTTGAACAGGAACTGACTTCAAGACTCTTTAGAAACAGGAATCATCCTCCTGTGAGCTGTTTTACTCTTCTCTTTATCAATGTAGAAACTAAGATGCTGGATTAAACGCAGATGTATGTAAATCGCATTGTTTCTTTTTTTGTTGTTGTTGCAGTTTTGTGCATATTGGAGACCTGTAAAGTTTATAATTAAGATGAGTTAATTATTTATTATGTAAATTTAAGTTATAGAGAGCAGGAACATGGCATGACATTAAAGGGTCTAGAAATAAATATAAAAAGAAAAAAGATTAACCTCCTGCTTTAAAAGTGTTGCTTCTCTCACAGCGTCCTCCCTCCTCTGCTGGTTATTGTTCAGGGTTTTGAAGGGATTCAAAAAGTGCTGAGATGAAGCAGAGAAGCACAACTGACATGTGAGTCTTTATTTGTTAGGATACATGAGCAAACATGCTACAAAATGTTATTAAAAGTAATATTAAAGTGATGGAGTGTTGGAATGGAGCGCAGTGTTACTGCTTACCAAAGGAACCCAGGACGACTGGGCTGCAGCAGCTTGATTTCCCTCCAAATGGGAGTGAAGAGACACACATGTGGTTACTTATAAACAGACTCATACCTATTTCTGTTTTCATAAATGTTATTGATTATTTTGGTTCATAAGTTTCTAATAGTATCACTTTCCAGAAAATAGAGCACAGTCAGATGGAAGAATAAATCCATTAATGTAAAAGTCTGGTCACTCTGTATATTCAAGGAGCTGACCTGACATTTTCACTGCATAACATTGGAGCGACATGTTTAGCCGCATGTTCTCCTTGAATCGCTGGCTGTCTGAGTGGTGTCCAAAAAACGACGTGGGCTTCATAGATAATTGGCAAAGTTTCTGGGGAAAACCTGGTCTTGTTAGGAGAGACGGCATCCATCCCACTTTGGATGGAGCAGCTCTCATTTCTAGAAATATGGCCAAATTTATTAACCCTAAAACCTGACTACCCAGGGTTGAGACCAGGAAGCAGAGCTGCAGTCTTACACGCCTCTCTGCAGCTTCTCTCCTCCTGCCATCCCCCCAAAACTCCATCCCCATAGAGTCGGTGCCTGCTCCCAGACCACCAAAAAACAAAGCTAAAATCAGCAAAAAGCTATTTAAGCATAAAAAATTCAAAAACAATAAATAATACAGCTTCATCAACTGCACCAAAAAATAAAACAATTAAATGTGGATTATTAAACATTAGGTCTCTCTCTTCCAAGTCCCTATTAGTAAATGATTTAATAATTGATCAACGTATTGATTTATTCTGCCTTACAGAAACCTGGTTACAGCAGGATGAATATGTTAGTTTAAATGAATCAACACCCCCGAGTCACAGTAACTGTCAGAATGCTCGAAGCACAGGTCGAGGAGGAGGATTAGCTGCAATCTTCAATTCCAGCTTATTAATTAATCAAAGACCCAGACAAAGTTTTCGTTCTTTGAAACTCTGACTCTTAGTCTTGTCCACCCTAATTGGGAAAATCAAAAACCTGTTTTATTTGTTATTATCTATCGTCCACCTGGTCCCTACTCAGAGTTTCTGTCTGATTTCTCAGACTTTTTATCTGATTTAGTGCTCAGTTCAGATAAAATAATTATAGTGGGTGATTTTAACATCCATGTAGATGCTGAAAATGACAGCCTCAACACTGCATTTAATCTATTGTTAGATTCAATTGGCTTCTCTCAAATGTAAAGGAGCCCACCCACCACTTTAATCATACTCTGGATCTTGTCCTAACATATGGCATAGAAACTGAAGACTTAACAGTATTCCCTGAGAGCCCCCTCCTGTCTGATCATTTCTTAGTAACATTTACATTTACTTTAATGGATTACACAGCAGTGGGGAATAAGTTTTATTACAGTAGAAGTCTTTCTGAAAGTGCTGTAACTAAGTTTAAGGATCTAATTCCTTCATTATTATGCTCTTCAGTGCCATGTGCCAACACAGTGCAGAGCAGCTACCTAAACTCTGCTCCCAGTGAGGTCGATTATCTCGTCAATAGTTTTACATCCTCACTGCGTACAACTTTAGATACTGTGGCTCCTCTGAAAAGGAAAGCTTCAAATCAGAAGTGCCTGACTCCGTGGTATAATTCACAAACGCACAGCTTAAAGCAGATAACCCGAAAGCTGGAGAGGGAATGGCGTCTCACTAAATTAGAAGATGCTCATTTAGCCTGGAAAAAGAGTTTGTTGCTCTATAAAAAAGCCCTCCGTAAAGCTAGGACATCTTACTACTCATCATTAATTGAAGAAAATAAGAACAACCCAGGTTTCTTTTCAGCACTGTAGCCAGGCTGACAAAGAGTCAGAGCTCTGTAGAGCTGAGTATTCCTTTCACTTTAACTAGTAGTGACTTCATGGATTTCTTTACAGATAAAATTTTAGACATTAGAGAAAAAATTATTCATAACCATCTCAAAGATTTATCTTCATGTTCGGCTGCTTTCAGCACTGCTGGTATTTGTTTAGACTCTTTCGCTCCAGTTGGTCTTTCAGAGTTAACTTCAATAGTTACTTCCTCCAAACCAGTAACATGTTTATTAGATCCCATTCCTACTAGACTGTTCAAAGAAGTCTTTCCAATTATTGATGCTTCAATCTTAAAAATGATCAATCTGTCTTTATTAGTTGGCTATGTACCACAGGCCTTCAAGGTGGCTGTTATTAAACCTCTACTTAAAAAGCCATCACTTGACCCAGCTGTCTTAGCTAATTATAGGCCAATCTCCAACCTTCCTTTTCTCTCAAAGATTCTTGAAAGAGTAGTTGTAAAACAGCTAACTGATCATCTGCAGAGGAACGGTTTATTTGAAGAGTTTCAGTCAGGTTTCAGAATTCATCACAGTACAGAAACAGCATTAGTGAAGGTTACAAATGATCTTCTTACAGCCTCTGACAGTGGACTCATCTCTGTTCTTGTCCTGTTGGACCTCAGTGCAGCTTTTGATACTGTTGACCATAATATTTTATTACAGAGATTAGAGCATACTATAGATATTAAAGGTACTGCACTGCAGTGGTTTGAATCATATTTATCTCATAGACTCCAGTTTGTTCATGTAAATGGGGAGTCTTCTTCAGACAGTAAGGTTAATTATGGAGTTCCACAGGGTTCTGTGCTAGGACCAATTTTATTTACATTATACATGCTTCCCTTAGGCAGTATTATTAGAAAGCACTGCATCAATTTTCATTGTTATGCAGATGATACTCAGCTTTACCTATCAATGAAGCCAGATGACACACATCAATTAGTTAAGCTGCGGGAATGTCTTAAAGACATTAAGGCCTGGATGACCTCTAATTTCCTGCTTCTAAATTCAGATAAAACTGAAATTCTTGTTCTCGGCCCCACAAATCTTAGAAACATGGTGTCTAACCAGATACTTACTCTGGATGGCATTACTTTGGCCTCCAGTAACACTGTGAGAAATCTTGGAGTCATTTTTGACCAGGATATGTCCTTCAATGCACATATTAAACAAATATGTAGGACCGCTTTTTTGCATTTGCGCAATATTTCTAAAATTAGAAACATCCTCTCTCAGAGTGATGCTGAAAAGCTAATTCACGCATTTATTACTTCTAGGGTGGACTATTGTAATTCATTATTATCAGGCTGTCCTAAAAGCTCCCTGAAAAGCCTTCAGCTGATCCAAAATGCTGCAGCTAGAGTACTGACAGGGACTAGAAAGAGAGAGCATATTTCTCCCATACTGGCTTCTCTTCATTGGCTCCCTGTTAAATCTAGAATAGAATTTAAAATCCTTCTCCTCACATACAAGGTCTTGAATAATCAGGCCCCATCCTATCTCAAAGACCTCATAGTACCATATCACCCCAACAGAGCACTTCGCTCTCAGACTGCTGGCTTACTTGTGGTTCCTAGGATACTTAAGAGTAGAATGGGAGGCAGAGCCTTCAGCTTTCATGCCCCTCTTCTGTGGAACCAGCTTCCAGCTTGGATTCGGGAGACAGACACCCTCTCTATTTTTAAGATTAGGCTTAAAACTTTCCTTTATGATAAAGCTTATAGTTAGGGCTGGATCAGGTGACCCTGAACCATCCCTTTAGTTATGCTGCTATAGGCCTAGTCTGCTGGGGGGTTCACATAATGCACTGTTTCTTCTCATTCACCTTATTTACTTTGTTTATACTCCACTCTGCATTTAATCATTAATTGTTATTAATCTCTGGCTCTCTTCCACAGCATGTCTTTTCTCTCCCCTCAGCCCAACCGGTCACAGCAGAGATGACTGCCCCTCCCTGATCCTGGTTCTGCTGGAGGTTTCTTCCTGTTAAAAGGGAGTTTTTCCTTTCCACTGTCGCCAAGTGCTTGCTCATAGGGGGTCGTTTTGACTGTTGGGTTTTCTCTGTATTATTGTAGGGTCTTTACCCACAATACAAAGCGCCTTGAGGCGACTGTTTGTTGTGATTTGGCGCTATATAAATAAAATTGAATTGAATTGAATTGAATTGAATTGAACATTGCTGAAGTTAGACTTGACTGACTGATGCAACCCCAGATATTAACACTGGACCCACAGGGTTAAACTTTAGGTATTGGCTATAACTTCATCCACCATGATCACTGAAGACTGCATTTCCTCGCTGAAGATTTTGGTTCATCATTATCCTCACAAATCTGAATAATGTGTTTGGGCGGTTGTTGTGACCCAATTTTAATGGTTTCATCAAAAGCCTCAGTTGTATTATTTGCTTGATGAAGGTCTGTAATTTCATTCTTCTGAACTGAAGTAACATATTTTCCACAAACACAGGATGTCTTCCAACATGTTTGTTTCAGAAATGAAAAGCTGCTCACTGCATCATTTGGAGTTAAATAATGTTTTGCCAGATGAAACAGTTGCTTAGTTAAATCCAGGTAGTTTGTTTTACACTTGTTCTAAAATGAATTAAATAAAGACCAACCTGTTTTTCCTCAGATCTAATCGTCTCATCTTTATTCATCATGTCTTCCACAGCCTCCTCCTCTTTCTCACTGAACAACTGAAAACAAATAAACACATAAATAAAAAGAAAGAAACATCAAGACGACCTCTAAATTTGATTATTGGTCTTCATAAAACTAACTTGTAGAGTCTGACTTCATTTACTGAACCTGTGATCACGCTGCTGTTTCTTACATGGTTGCTTGTCTTTTCTCCTCCCACCAAAGCTTCCAGTGGCTCTGATTCATCTGTCATTAGCTTTTCATGCTCCTGTCCTTCCTGATTTACGTCCCTGTAAATGTCTTTTTCTCCCTTCTCAGTTTCATCCCACTCATGGCTCCTTGTCTCTGTGTAAAATTAAAACAGTGGTAATAAGAACCAGATAGCCTGATGACTGCACATCTTGTATTTTGATTCGATTTAATTTGGAATTTACTTCAAACAATCCACCATTCTCTATTAAACACAAGAGGAGAATTTGCCAGATACTTGAGTTTGTTGATTTATAACTTACTGGTTGTGTGTCGTCCCCATTTAAACATAATCACGCCGCATGCTGATGCTAAAATGGTGCAAACAGCCAAACAAACGATGATGGGCACTGCAGAACTGCATGTGAGCACAAAGAAATCATCTGCAATGAGAACATGTGAAAGAATAAAGTATTTACTGTAGATGAAACTCAACTCATTTAAAACCAAAAACAGCATCATTATAAATACTATGTTTACCTGGAACATGTATGTGTGTCTCTCTGCTCTGGTTGATGTTCTTCTGTTGGACTCTGCAGGTGATGTTGTTGCTGTGTCTCTTCTCCACAGTCACTCTGCTGCTGACAGTATAGAGGTCATCAGGACCTCTGAGGGTCTCTGTAGGTCCAGCAGGGAGGAGGTTTCCCTCACCGTCCAACCACAGCAGCTCAGGCTCTGGATACCAGCCTGCAGACTCACAGGTTAATATCACTCCACTCTGGTCTTTATCCACTCCTGACAAACTGATGACGGGCAAGGAGATGTTAACTGATGCTAAGAAGAAGGGGAAAAATAATTGTCTGCTATTAGAGGAAGTATATTCATAAAATTGTAACATCTACACAGACATTTTATGAAGTCAGGTCCATAAGTATTTGGACAGTGTAATTTTCTCTCCGTACATTACCACAGTAGATCAATCACAGCATTAGTGGAGTGCATATTTAACTTTAATTGTGTCCAGACCTCAGGAGGTCCCATTTTCAGAGGCTCAAAAGTCATTGGACAAACTGTAATGACTGTGAATGATTATTTTAAATACTTTTTACAGTGTGATTGTGTGTGATGATATCATTTGCACTGTAAGATAGAAATGGATAACAACCCCAAACTACTGAATCGGTTTTGCAGCATTTGGCTCAATCTGAGCAGAGTAGAGTTGAGAATCATCCTGGTACTTCTATCCATGGTCTTTCAGGCCTTTTGGTGTTGGCCGCTCCATTTCTTCTATTTTTAAGAAAGTACCAGAGTGTTGATTTGGCCCCTCCTGAAGTGTTTGCTCCCTCTGATGGATTTATTTTGGTTTTTAGCTTAGTGATGGCCTCCTTCACTTGTACCTGCATCTTTATGGACCTCATATTAAGAGTTCCTTTTACTAGCTATGAAATGTAAACTCCAACATTTTTTTTCCATGTGTAATTCACCAGATAATAACAAAGGAACTAGTCATTGAAATGCTTGTCAGATAACTGCCCCATCATCTTTGAGCATCTGAAAATGAGGGAGTGTAATTCTAAAACACTGACTCAATAATGCACTTCAATCATATCTTGTTTTTTTGTTCCCATTGCTGTGTAGTATAGAAGAAACTACAAAAGTTGTCTCTGTCCAAATACTCATGGATCTAATTATAAGTACTTACCAACAACTAGCTGAATGACTGATTTCGTTTCCAGTGCTGGAATAAAACATCTGTACGTCCCCTGGTCAGATACTTTTACTTTAGAGAGTTTCAGTGAAATGTTTCCGTGTTTCAGCTCATCAGGAAACAGGGATGTTCTCCCTACAAATGATTGATGCTTTTTATCCACGAGCTCCTGACCAGAGCGCCACACCAGAACAAACCTGGGGTTCAGGTCAGGTCGTGTCCACTCCAATGTAAAGTCAGGTTCATATGCAGTGGGGTCAACGTGACAGGGTAAAATGATGTCAGCACCAAGTGCTCCCACTTTTAACACTGAACCCTGACCTAGAAAGACAAAGTTTTTGTGTTATTTTTGTAATGAAATCATTATTTTTTTTTTAATAGGCAAGTTTGTTTTTTACTCTGCAGCACGTTGTGCCGTCAGTAAGTTATCATAATAATAAATAATAAATAGAATATAAGGATTAGAATATAAAAATTTCAGCTGTTTGGTTGCCATCATGCTTATTTAAGGGTTTCTGTAAAAACTCCATAACTTATTTGTGTAATACTGTATATATTATAGTCTGTATATATTATAGTCTGTATATTTATATCTATGCTGGCTGTTTGTTGACTTTACATTAGCCCTGTTGGCCCCCTCTTCGTGACCTAGCAAAAACCTTTATACCAGTAATTCGTATCAGTATTATAAGTTAATAATACTGTACACTGCTTTTAATATTTTTAAACTAAAACAAAGAAGAAAACATTACCATGAAAGCTTTCACGTATAGCAGTTTATTATAATAATAGGCCTTGTTTACCTCTGCACGTGTCTGTTAGGAGAAGATGAAAAACCAGCAGAGTGAGGATTCGGGATTGAGATGTAAGTGGAAGATTTTCCATTTGGACAAATATCAGAGAAGCCTGAAAATAAACACAAAAGTAAAGAAAAAAGTTAATGTTAATTACATCTTTTAACACACTGTGGAAACGTATTTATCAGCGTTTACCTTGTTTTGAACTTTGTCAGGCTGAAACCGTCATATGTGAGGTGTGGCAGTGTCAGAGTAGAGTCCAGTATCTATTATCACTGACTAAAACTTGACAATCACAGGTATGCTTTTAAACTAAGAGACCCCAGAACAGCCACAGAACTGTGTATTCATGGCAGGTTTGATTGTTTTTAGAGGACATTTCAACAAACAGCTACATACCTGAACGTCGAAGTTCATTCATGATCTCATGATCTCATGTGTAAATCATTGACATGTACCTACGGAGCGCAAGCAGTGTCCATAAAGGAGACAAAAGCAATGGTTGTTTCTTCTCTGCTGACATTTCTGATGTCCTCTGTCAACAATAAAATCTGTTAAAAGATCAAGAATATTTTTAGTCAGGGACTCACCCGTTACAGGACAAGGAATCTGCAGTTTTCAAGTAATGTTATAAATCATTTTATTTATGTAGTATGATAGTGAGGCTCACTGGTTTAAAAACATGTCAGGGCCTTGGGGAGTAGACTCCCTTTATCATCAGCTCCTTGGGGTGGAGTGCAGCAGGTTCTCCAGATGATCCTCAGAGTCTGTTCAGACAGATCTTCTGCACTCAGGCTCAACTCTGAACATTTAAAAGTGTTGTTCACACTGAAGCACATGTTTCCATAATGTCAGGAAATAAACTGTTACTCAGAAACCTGTAGGATACATCCCATAATCCATTCAACGTGCTGCCTATATTGACAACCCAGAGCTGGCTTGATTCATAAGGATTTCCTGGACTTCAACGCAGCATAAAATTTTTCACGTCCAACTCGATATTTGACCTCAATGCAGAAATACATGAGGTAAAGTTTTTTGACTAATATTGAACCACTTTTTCAGGAGCAGATAAAAGTTCAGATGCATGAATTAAGTTGTGTGTCTCATTTATTTATACTTGAAAAGAAAGTTTTACACCCACCATATGAATGATTTTTTTTTTTTTTTTGCCCACACCTGATCCCGATGTACCTTAAATCAGCTCACAAAGAGCGCAGTGGTGACATCTAATCAAATTTTTTAATGTCGCCCATGACACAGACTAAAATAAAACAAGTTTTATCAAAACAAATTAATTAAAAAATATCATTCATTAGATCAAATAACAGAAACAGCTCCAGCACATACAAAACACAGAGAATAAGAAAAGAAGAAAGAAACAAAAAGAGCTAGTTAGACGGAAAGAAAGGAAATATTTTATTAATGAAGCCACACAGGTCCTGCTGTGTAATTCAATCCAACAACACAATATTTTCTGTTTATTAAACCATTTTTTTTGTTACTTACCAGAGTAATTAATGTTCAACAAACGTGCTGAAAATCCTTTTACTTTTCAAGAATTTTCAGAATGGCACTGGTATGATTTCTGTATGAGAGTAAATAAAGCAAACAAAAAAGAAATGTTTAATGTATCTTCAATATAAGTGGTCAGCTGGGGAGTACTCGCTGTGATTAGTTCTTATAATAATAATCAGATCTTGTGGGAGTTTCTTGGAAGATTTTCACTCAGGTAGTTTTAGTGAAGCCTCATCTTCATCTATGTCCAAGCAAAATCTACTTTTGTGTTGCACCGCAAAGAATAAAGATCATTTTTAAAGATCACATTTTTTATCTACAATTTTTTTAATTCATATAAAAAAAGTTAAGTTTACTCAAATGGAATATATAAAATTTGATGATGCTCATTTCTGAGGAATAAAAGAAAAAAAAAGTAATTCTGGTGAATTCACATGATGTGTCCTTGTTTTTAGAAATGATCATATAGTATGCGTTGCTCTCCAGTGTTGCTGATGAGGCTGGTGGTCATGTCTTCGTCAAAGAACAAGGTTGGCAGGCACTCCCACATCAGGTCATCATTGTCAGTATTTGGGTTTCTGGTACCTGGTTTCAGTAACTGTAGCTGGGGCCAATAAAAAGGTCACAGATGTCTACGTGAAAAGAAATAAGAGAGACTGAAAGAAAAATCTGGTAACACAGAGAGACTCACAGTGAGTTCTCGCCCAGCTTTCAGTATATAGTCTCCTTTAAATTTTTAGGTTATGAGTTTTATTTAGTTGATCTGTAGTTTTAATTCCCAACATCCAATAAATTTATCCCGCAAGAGAGAACGCGGAGAATGATAACAGTGTGTTCAGTGTGTGTGAAGGTCATTGATATCTTTTTTTGTATCTAAACATGAAGTAAACTCAGTCTGAGCTGTTTCTCCACATTTTTTATATTTTATAACAAACTTTTATTCTGTCTATGATGATGTCAGAGTGGGTCAGGCTGATTAAAGTGCGATCCTCCATCCATCAGATTAAAATGGAGGCTCTGCTCTTTGTTTACCCGTTGCCATGGTGAATCCTGATATCAGAGCTCCATTGATGATGGCTTCCTTTCATTACTCACACACGCGCTAACTCAGGGTGAACATACTCAGAGTTGACTGAGCGAACTCTGATCAGCTGTTCTGGAAGGGGAAACTAAGAGTTGCCGATCTCAGAGTTGATCAACTCAGGGTATGTTTTGAAACTCAGAGTTTGTTGAATCTGCTTCCTGGAATAGGCCCCTGAGCTCTACAGACCAACTACTCTTTGACGGTTCCCAGATTCAGACTCAAAAGCAGAGGTGATAGTTCCTTTATGGTGGCATCTCCTAATCAGTCTGCCTTTTCATGTAAGAGCTGCCCAATGACTCAGTCATTTTAAAGCACTGTTAAATCCTGTTTCTTCTCACTTGTTTTCAGTTCTTGTTGAGCAGTGTATCCTGGCTTTTCATTGTGCAAAAACATTCATATTTACTTCTGTTTTTTCTTTGGTTTTGTTTTTAATTGAGGTGTATACCTTATAATTAAAGTTTATGGTTTTTATTGTCTACTTTAGTGCATATTTATTGTTGACTTATTTTTAATGTATATTTTATATAGCCTGCAGCACTTTGTTCAACTGAGTTTGTTTTAAATGAGCATACGTGACAATTGAAATGGGCATTATAAACTTGTTAACACATTACATGTTTTTTTTTGTTTGTTTTTTTAAATAAAGAACAATAACAATAAATTAAAAATAACTTGATAAGTTGAACATTTTGTGGGTTTGAGGCTCTGAGTATTACATTGATCTATATATGTCATGGCTTGTGTGTGGCAGGCAGGACTGGACCCCAGGATGCAGACACACAAAAATAGAACTTAAAGGTGGATTTATTAAGAAAACACAAGAAACCAAAACTCAGCTAGACTGGAGTAGACGGGTGCCAGAACTAAATACAAAACTACGGTGATGGGAGGTACACAGCGAGGGAACACTGAAGACAGCGCGACAAAGAACAGATGAACACTGAGGGCTTAAATACACAATAGGTAATCGGGGCAAGAGGAAACAGCAGGTGAAGTAAATGTAACTAATAACAGGGGAAGCAAAACTAAACACAAAGCACAGGGAACACAAGACTGGCAAAATAAAACAGGAAGTGACTAAACAAGGTACACGCAGACTAGACAGGGGGGAATGGCACACAGACACGGGACAGAGATGTAGACTAGTCACAACACTAGGAATAACACTCAATATGAAAACACAGGTCAGGGTCAAGACAAAAGGACAAAACAGACACAAGACCACAGGTGCAGGGGAGACAGGGACACAGGGAAGAAGAACGTCAAAACAAACTGGGAAATAACAAAACTCAGGGAAAATAAAGCTAAACACATAATGCTGGGCAGACGGCCCAGGACCATGACAATCTAACTATATAAGTAGAAAGCATGTGAGTGGAAATGTTGCGCTATAGTTCACTCTCTTCCATGTGGTTGAAAAGAGTGAACTGCAGTTGTCCCCGGGTTTCCTACATTTATCAAGTTTCTCCAAACCAGATTAGATGAGTCATAAGTGATACCACAGCATATCAGCTGTCACTGTAAGCACAGAGGTCACAGACACTGAAACAAAAAATAAATAAAGAACAATCTCAATAAATATATAAGGAAGACCCAGCCTCAAAGTATTTCTAGCCTTCTAGAAGGGCTGCTCATAAATGTATGATGGGGTTATTTTTGTTTTTTTGGTAGCTTCAATTTCCATTCTCACAGTATTTAATCCTGCAGGAGTGAACACTGTCACAAGATAGAGAAATAGGCAAACTGTTAAACTAAAACTGTCTCACAAATTGTCAGTGTGTGTTAAACATAGTGCATAAAGATATGACATTCATCACTGGTACTGACTTTTAGCTTCCTAGTTTCTCTGGCAGGAGTGATACCAGACAATAAAGGACATATGAGAGAAAGAGACACACAAAACATATTGTTCAATGTGTGTTAAAAGGATTTTATTTATTAATCAAAGTATATCATTTACATCTTTACATGAATCAATAAAATAAAAATTCCAGCTGTTTCAGTGTGAGTCTGTCTCTTTTCACTGTGATGGTCTTGATGGCTTCATTCATTTGGGAAGGTTCAAGGACACTGAGGGATGGGAGACCACTTCCTCCCACTTCTTGTATTATTTGTTACTGTTAATATTGCCATAATGTTACAGATGATATATTATCTTGTGTTTGCAGCACTTCATAAAGATAGTGCTCCCACACAGGTGCTTATTAAAAGAACGTATTGAACAGTTATCGTGTGTTCTGTGCTTTGGTTTGCCTGTAATTGAGTTTCACAAATATAGACTTTATGGAAAGGTGTGTGTATGTTTTTAGATGAGCCCCTAAAGAGGCTCTGCAAAAAGAGTGCTAACAGAAAGAAATATGTAAAAAAAAAATAAAATAAAATAATAATTCTGGTGAATTCACATGTGTGTCCTTGTTTTTACAAAGCATCACTTTAGTCTGTGCTCCTCTCCAGTGTTGCTGATGAGGTTGATCTTCAGGGTTTCTTCATGGCTCCAGGGGGTCAGGTCCATCCACATCAGGTCATCAGTGTCAGTATTTGGGTTTCTGGCACCTGGTTTCCGTAACTGTAGATGGAGCCAATAAAAAGGTCACAGATGTCCAAGTGAAAAGAAATAAGAGAGACTGAAAGAAAAATCTAGTAACACAGAGACTCACAGTGAGTGTCCGCCCAGCTCTCAGTGTATAGTTTACTTTAAATTTGTATGTCATGGGTTGGGTTTGGTTGACCTGAAGTTTTAACTCCCAACCTCCCAAAAATGTATCCTGTAAGAGAGAGAATGAAGACAATGAAACAAACAAACAAAAAAAAAACAAAAAAACAACCAATAATATCAACAAAGTTCAGTGTGTGTTGAATCCAAAGTGTTTATGAATGAAGGCGTATGATTTATGTCTTTCTGTTGTATCTTTTTATTTTGGAAATTATTTTTTGTACATCTACAAACATATTGCTTGTGCTAAGGTAGTACTCATCAACATGTAAGCAGCATTACCTCTCTGGAAATGTTTTTGAGACAGAGATAGCTGCCATTTCTGTCGACCGCTTCTAGAATGATGTCACCTCTCATCGAGCTGTGATTGGCTGAGCTGCTCTGATTCTGCTCCTGGGAATGTCTCAGAGATTCATCAGACTGTGGTTTGTGTAGTTTGCTCGACTCTGACTGAGAAAGAGAGACATATGCAGATTAGTGTGTGTGTGTGCATGCGTGCATGTGCATGGGTGTGTGTGTGTGTGTGTGTGTGTGTGTGTGTGTGCGTGTGTGTGTGTGTGTGCGTGTGCGTGTGTGTGTGTGTGTGTGTGTGTGTGTGTGTGTGTGTGTGTGTGTGTGTATGTCATGGTCCGGAGTCCGTGGGACCCTGTGTGTTTTTTGGTTTGGGTTTGTTTGACTGTTCTGGGGTTTTTCTTTTGTTGTGGGTTTGATTGTTTGATTTTCTGGTTCCTTGTGTTTCCGTTTTCTGTTAGGTCTGCGTCTGTTATGTTTAGTATTTCCTGTTTTATTTTGACAGTCTCGTGTTCCCTGTGTTTTGTGTTTAGTTTTGCTTCCCCTTTGTCATTAGGTTCATTTGGTTCACCTGTCGTCCCCTGTTGTTTCCACTCTCCCTGATTTCCTTTGTGTATTTAAGCCCTTAGTTTATCTCTGTTCGTTGTTACGTTGTCATCATTGTTTTCCTCAGTGTGTCCCTCTTAAGCTGTGAGTTTTGTTTTTTTTGCTTTGTCCCAGGCTTCCGGTTGTTTTTAGCCTTGGTTGAGATTTTGAGTTTTTGTATTTTGTATTATTCGAGTTTTGGAAATAAAGCAGTTTTAGTTAAGTTGTGGTTGAGTCCTGCATTTGGGTCCACAGCCCCCACCGTGACAGTTTGTGTGTATTAAGTTGATGCCATAATGTTGGAGGAGACTTTGTTTGTGTTTTTTTACATGAATCATAGATGCACCTGTCCTCTCAGTGAAATGTTCATGATCTTCAGTTACAGCCTCGTGATTGATTGTGAGTCAGTGAAGAACTGAAGTGTTGAAAAACTAGCTGTGGTTCAGTCCAGTCTTATCATTTAAGGTGATCAGCATCAGTAAAACTGTTTCTTTCTCAGCAGCACTTTGAAACAGTGATCGATGCTTTTATTTAATCTTGACTGCATTAATGTGACTCACTGTATTTGGGAGTCAGTGAGTCGCTGATCTCACATCTGCTGCTGGTTCAAAATGCTGCTGCGTGACTTTTGACAGGAACTCAAAAGAGAGGTCACATGACCTCTGTCCTGGCCTCACCTCACTGGTTGCCTGAATATTTTAGGGCTCATTTTAAAATTCTTATGTTTGTTTTAAATCTTTGCACAATCTTGCTCCACCTTACCTCTCTGAGCTTCTTCACTCCTACAGACCTTGTTGGTCTCTCAGGTCAGCAGACCAGCTGCTCCTGGAGGTACTGAGATCAAGAAGGAAGCTCAGAGGGGTCAGGGCTTTCTCTATCATTGGTCCTAAGTTATGGAATGACTTTCCTTTGCAGGTTAGAGAGGTCCCTTCACTGTCCACTTTTAAAGTTTGTCTTAAAACAATCACTTTTCTTTGGCTTTGACCCCAAAGAGACAGAGTTTAAAACTGTAGGTTTTTTTAAACCTGTAAGAGTTATTTATTTAACTCTGTGTTTTAATGTACAGCACTTTGTGACAGCTGTGGTTGTTTTAAAATGCTTTGTAAACAAAGATGGTAAAACTTGTGTCTTTGTGTGTCGTGTGTATTTACCTGGTTTACCTTTTCTTTGTCACATGACGGTTTCCTCTCCGGTGGTAATTTCAGTTCTTTATTCTCCTCCATCTTCTTGTATTTCTCCAGCTGACAAACAGACACACAAAAGCAAACTGATGTCAACACAAACTATTCTCAGCAACACACTTCACAATAATTCCAATATTTCAGTTTCCTGTTGCCTCAATGCAGACAGTTTGTAATGGATTTGCAGACATCAGTGCACAAGACTCTTTTTATAATAATTTATTTACATTTATTTTAGTCAATTGTTTAATTGCGCAAAGGCATGTTTTTTTTATTATCCATCACTTTAATAAATTTAATGAAAATTGCTTAAACAGATTAATAGATCCTTGTTGGCACTTTTGAATCTGTTACCTCTGCTGAGATACTTTTGTGATATATTGAAAAAACATTTTAATATTTGTTCTTTCTTCTGATGTTAAACTTGAACTGATTGTGTTTCTGTCTTCACTGTAAGCTGATGATGGTGTAGAGTGAGTGCTGTCAGTCATTAGGAATGTCAGACTTTCTTCAACATGATTGCTGAATGCTTTCAGTGGTTCCTGCAGGCAGCCTTTCATTTAGCTGTGGCACATTGTGTGGATGTGTCTGTTGCTTGGCAGTGTGTTTGTTCATCACTCATTTCACTGCTGCTTCACAAATCTGGAGTTTGGCTTTGTGGCTTCTTTTCGGGACAAAATAGAAAAAAAATATGTAAATTTCTTTATTTCTTTGTTAGGTTTATGATGAGGTTGTTGTACATAGATGTGATTCAACAAAGTCCTGACATGGTGGAAATTTGTGTGTGTGTGTGTGTGTGTGTGTTTACTAGTTTGTTCAGCTCTCTGAGCTGTGCATCAAGCCGCTGCTGTTTCCAATGCATTTCTTGATACTCCTTCAGCTTCTTGGCAGCTTCCTGGAGTTTCTCCAGCTAACAGACACACAGTGAAATTGATGTCAGTGATAATTGATCTCTCTGAAACACTGTTCAAACTGCTAAAAAAAAATGTTTTGTATTAAAACATTGCGTTTTAACACAAATACAATTTTATGATTTCTTGCATCTTAAGTGTTGAACTGATCGGCCAATGTAGAATATAAACATTAAATCATTTATAATCTGGTGTCACCCTGCCTCTGAGCCTGTGGTAGCTGGAATCAGCTCCATCAACATCTCCCCACGACCCTGAAAAGGAAGAAGATGAATTGATGGATGGATGGATAATCTGGTGTCACCCTGCCTCTGAGCCTGTGGCTTGCTGGGATCAGATCCAGCAACCCCATTTGTTTTGTTGTTTGTTTTGTTGTTTTTAAATAGTTCAGAGGTCACTGTTCATGTATGAGTGAACCTCTATCTTTCTGCTTTAACATCAATATGGAACAAAGTTGTAGCTCCATCTCTGTAGAGAGGAGCAGCAGAGAATAAACTCATTCTGGGCAGTTTTGTGGACATTTTATTTGTTTTCAGTAAAACCTTCACTGTTTAGTAACTTTTAGTTTGAGGCACAGAAACATGAGGAGCATCCAACTGAAACTGTAAATGTAATTTTCAAACCCATTATTTAAAAAAAAAAAAAAAATCTGATTTTTCTAATTTTGGGATCAATGCGGAATTCCTTACCAGCAGAACTGCACAGGGATAATTTAACTTTGATTTATATTAAATCACGGCTTTTTTTAAAAAATCTTTTTTAAAGGTTCCTATAACGGTGACATTTCAAAGTAGATTACTTTCTAATACTGTAGTCCTTTCATTGGTTCATACAAATGTCCCAATTTAAAGAAAGTCCATCATCAGCATTTCCAAAAAAACCAGCAAAGTTCTAAATACATTCAACACCAGCTCTTTATGTTGGAGTGCTCGCTCTCTGTCCTGTTATTCAGATATTTTCACTTTCAGCTGACAGATTAATTACATAAATTGATTTGGTTTATATTTAAATAAAGCTGCAAGTACTAAATAAATAAATTCCTCACTATGTTTTTTCATCATAAAATTATTTCACACAAATTGAACAAAGAGCTAAAGCTGCCATTGTGACCTAAACAAATTAAGTTGGTGCCATAATGTTAGAGGAGAGTTTGTTGTGTTTTTGAATCACAGAAGCAGCTGAAGTTTCAAACGCTGTCTCAGTGAAATGTTCATGATCTCCAGTTACAGCCTTGTGGATGACTGTGAGTCAGTGAAACACTGAAGGGTTTAAAACTTGTGTGTCTGTGTGTATTTACATGGTTTACTGTTTCTTTGTCACATGACGATTTCCTCTCCAGTGGTAATTTCAGATCTTCATTGTCCTCCTTCATCTTCTTGTCAGCTTCCTGGTTTTTCTTCACCTAACAGACACACAAAAGCAAACCGATGTTAACAATAACTATTCTCATCAACACACTTCACAGTGATTCCAATATTCAGTTCTGTTAGCCTCAATGCAAACAATTGTAATGGATTTTCAGACATCAGTGCACAAGATGTTTTTTTTTTAATTATTATTACATTTATTTATTTACTCAATCATTTAATTGCACAAAAGCATGTTTTTTTTATATTATCCATCACTTAACAATTTATGAAAATTGCTTAAACAGATTAAGTATCATGTAGTACTTTAAAGTCTGTTACCTCTGCGGAAGTACTTTTATATCTGAAAAAAAGAAAATTAAGATTGTGTCCTTAATCGATGAGAACTTGAAATGATTGTATATTTTTCTATGTTCACGTAACCTCTGGGATGGTGTGTAGAGTCAGTATTGGGAATTTTTATCACTTTTATATTTGATATTTACTGTCACTATTTCTATATCATGTATTGAAGTATATTAGTCACACCCACACTGGATTAATGTGCATTGAGTTTAAGGTTATTGGGGTTAAGGTAAGGCCTGTAAGATCTATTACTTACATATGCTTGGGGGTCCTGGTGCGATGTGGGAACATCTGTTTCACATGACTTTTGTCGCTTCATGTTGTATTTTAGGGGGTTTTATGACAGTGGGCCCTAAAAGTGAAGTTCTGCAGACCCACCTGTGTTGGTGAAACATGACTTAATGCAGAGATAAGAGCTGATTCAGTGGCGATGGAATTAAGAGGTGTTTTAACAGAGGGTTTTATTGCAGGAAGGTTCAACATTGTGATGTGTGCCAGGACCATAAACCAAGCGGTACCCCAATGACATGTATGCCTTAAGCAGGTGATTGACTAGTGGGTGGAAGTAAGCCAATAGATGATTGGTTGGGGTTCAAGTTTCAGGGGTTGAGACTTTATGTAAATTAGGAGAGGTCAAAGGTAAGTGTGGCAGGTACAATCTTTAAAGTATAACGTGGCCCGCTCTTGTCTCAGGGGTCTTTCCCCTTTTTGCTCTGCTCTTCCTGTCCTCTTTTTCATCTCCTGTTCTAATCATCTTTTCTGTCTCTGTGTTTCTCTCTTACTTCCCTCTGTCTCTGTGTGCGTTTGTGTCTTAGTCTTAACTACACTGTAAAACCTAACAGTATATTTTAATAAAAGAAGTAAGTTCTTTTAACTTAATCTGCTGAAAAGTTGGAGCCCCTCATTCCCATAAATTAAATAGAATTAAAACGAATTGTTGAAGTTCTAACTCAGTTGTTTTGAGTACACTTAAATTTGTTGAGTATTTTAAGTTGGGTAATATATTTCCAGTTAGCTCCACTGACTCATTTTCTTGGAGTTTACCTTATATTGTTACACAAAATGTAACACCACTTCATCTTTCATCTTTCAGTTGTTTCTATTTCAGTTTTTAAATAATCACATCCCAAATATGTATGCAGATAATTGTTAAGGATCCCCCAAAGTGTAAAGATTTGATGTTGGTCATATCAAAAAGACAGAATAATTAAATAAATCATTAACTGTTAAATAAGTTGATTCACAGAAAATTCACTATTTTAACAAATAATGTTTATATAAGTACATTTGTAGATTAAAAAAAAAAGAAGCACTGATGAGAGCCTGGGTGGAAGAGCAGGTGACCACGCATGCCACGTGGCGGTGCTGACGGTGCAGGTTTGCATCCTGTTCTGCGTGATTTCCCTGTCTCTCTTCACCGCTGTCAAATTGAGCCCACCACATAAAAAAAAAATAGCAGTCATGTTTTGTTTCCTCTTCATCAAATCAGAGCATTTTTGGCTTTATTCATCCAATCTGCCCTAACACAAAATATCTGAATACTTTTACTCATAAGAAGTAATTTTTTCATGCCTTAAATGTTTGAGTTAATGAACTTAAATGATTCAAGGCAATCGGTTTCCTCAAATAATTTGAGTTGAACTAACTCATGGGGTTTTACAGTGTATGTTACTGTCTGTGCTTGGGTCTTTGCCTGTGCTGTGTGTAACCAATATGTCTAATAATCAGTCTGCATCAGAACCAGTGATTTTTTGGAACCTTTGAGTTTAATTGGTTTTGAATTTTCAGCCACAAGGAACATGGAGACCCAAAAATTAGGATCCAACATGAGTGCTGTCAGTCATTAGGAATGTCAGACTTTCTTCAACATGATTGCTGAATGCTTTCAGTGGTTCCTGCAGGCAGCCTTTAATTTAGCTGTGGCACATTGTGTGGATGTGTCTGTTGCTTGGCAGTGTGTTTGTTCATCACTCATTTCACTGCTGCTTCATAAATCTGGAGTTTGGGTTTGTGGCTTCTTTGAGGACAAAGTAGAAACAAATGAATGGATGTAAATCTATTTCTTTGTTAGGTTTATGATGAGGTTGTTGTACATAGATGTGATTCAACAAAGTCCTGACATGGTGGAAATTTGTGTGTGTCTGTGTGTGTTTACTTGTTTCTTCAGCTCTCTGATCTCTGCATCCTTCTTCTTCTCCAGTTGCTGATTCAGTTCTTCAGAGTCCTTCAGCTTCTTGTCAGCTTCCTGGTTTTTCTCCAGCTAACAGACACACAGTGAAACTGATGTCAGTGATAACTACTCTCACTGAAACACTGTTCAACATGCTAAAAATGTTTTCTTTTAAAACATTGTGTTTCAACACAAATACATTTTTTTGATTTCTTGTGTTGAACTGATCAGCCAATGTAGAATCTAAACATTAAATCATTTATAATCTGGTGTCACCCTGCCTCTGAGCTTGTGGTAGCTGTGATCAGATTCATCAACCCCGCCCTGTGACCCTGAAAAGGATAAAACAGAAGACAATACATACATGGATGGATGGATAATCTGGTGTCAGTGTTTTTGTAATCTTTGTCAAATTTTCAGTTCACTTTGTGTCAAACACAATGGTCAGACTTTAATAATTTTCATAAAAGAAAATAATAAAACACAAATACTACAGTTTATTTCTTAGTCACAAACTACTGTGAACTTTTTTTTTTCTGTAATTTCTATTTAATAATCTTAACATAAAATTAATCTCTTATTTCAAAGTTTGAAATTAAAAATAAAGGAGTGGAACATAGAGTTAATACCAATAAAGGCTTATGCTTTTGTTCTTTGGCATCAAGCAAATGCTGCAGTTGCTGCTTCTCCTCTTTGAGTTTTTCTACTTCAGCCATGAGACGATCCACCTGAAAGGAGAAACAATACAGAGGAAAGATGAGATCTGTGTTCTGATTTATTAAGATAAACAGGAAGATGTTACATGATGGAACTC